>VZTU01014317.1:27255-57947 GCA_013400835.1 Zapornia atra | reverse complement strand
AAAAAAAAAAAAGCAGCCAAAACCAACAAACAAAACCCCATGCTTCTGCCCAAATTGGAAGCCTGAGCATTCAGAAAGAAAGTCTAGAAATGCAAAGGGTAGCAGTAGTTTTACTACAGGGAGGATGCTGCTATTTGTTTAAATGAGCATTTTAATATTTAACAGGCTTTAGTCACGTCCAGGAAATCCTCTCACAAAGGAAACAGTGACATGGAGTTAAATTCCATTACCACCAACAGGAGTGTTGAGTAAAAGAGAACTGGAAAGCAGAGTTCAGTGTTTTACACCTCCAAAGTTATACTGCTATCTCTTTCTTGAAATTAATGATGCATCAAATAAAGATTACATAAGACATATAGGGAAGCAATGCCATATGTTCCTTGTTGTCTTACCTATTTGCTTGACTTTTTTACTCAGACTCCTTTCTACCTAAGTCAAGTTAATACTCATGAAAGACCTCAAAAACAACCTAGAGCACAATCAGAGGGAGTAACTGCATGAACTTTGTTTTAGACTACCCTGCCAAAATACCTCCAAAGTTAAGTTTATGCTCTCAAGGCCAGGGTGTGAAAGCAATCAGAAAGAATGGCAGTACATAACAGGGCATCCTTTAGAATGCAGGTTAGGTGTAATAAAATGAGATGCTCAGTTTTCACATGTGAATGTAGATAGGATAAATATATTTCTTCCACTTCCCTATTTCCTCTTATCTAATTGACCATTTCACTTTAAGATCATAACCAGGCTCATGTACATAAAAGCCATTCTCCAGATAACAAAAAAGCAGTAAGTCTGGACATCTGCATCAACCAGACTTGCAACTTTCATTTTCAGCTTCCAGCCAATCTTCTTTCTTCCACCCTACATTCCTTGATACTCCATCTAAGCCCTTTAGACATGGAAACAGCATCCTCAAATAACTTCTAATCTGCATGAAGAGTGGTACATTGAAAATGTAACAATATAGCCTTTATAGGTCAAAACAGAAACTTAAGACTTCCATAGAAGTCTGAATGCAGTGTAAAGTGACTTTGGAAAAAGTCTCTCCTAAATATGCCACTTCATAAAAGCCACATTTTTAGAGATGAAAGCAGGAGCCTGCTATAAAAAAGGTGAGCAATTCCATTGCATTGTAGTCTGGCAGAAAGGGGTGGAAATCATTCTGTGTTAAACTGGTAAACAGACTTCCACAGCACCAGGAACTTAAGCTTTTGACCCCAAATACATGTGTGCAGCACAGTTCAAGAAAGTTCAGCTGTAGCTGTATTATTAATCCTTGTTATTTCCAACCATATAATCTTGCCCAGATATTCAGCCAGGTAGGTCACATTAAACGACCAATTAATTTAGACAGTGGGAAAGCTGCTTGGCAAGAGTTCTGCCTGGCTCCTATGAAACAGACATGAGAACATGCTGTATCTTGTGAATACAAAGGAGGTTTATCATGTAGAAACACTTCTTTTCCCCAAGAAATCACTGTCAGTGAAGGCAGAAATGAGACAAAGAGGAAAAAAGCCAGCCTAAACCTTACCTTTCCATTTACTTCACCTCTCCACCAGCCGTTTGCACTCATCTTTGTGTAAATTTTTACAACATCCCCTTTCAACAAGGACAGTTCTCTCATGTCTCTTGCACAGAAGTCGTATCTGGCTATGGCAATGCCTATCACCTTTGGGCTTAGCACTGAAACAAAACAGACATTATTGGGGTTTGTTAATTGAAAGCTACTGAAGTAATGCAAATAGCAGTACTGTGAAATCAAACAATGGTTTGCAACAACATTCACTGGCATTAATGTTATGCAGAAGTGAAAGCATCTGCACGGCACAGATCAAGGTTTAAACATAGGTGAGCAGTGTAAAAATTGAAGGGATTTTACCTGAATTTTTAAATAGTAATTTTTATTTTTAGAAAAACAGTCAATCTAGATGAACAGTAAAGAAGATCTCCCACCCTGATACTGCTAAAAACATGTGCAATTTTTTTTTGGGCTTCATAATAAAACTTGCTGCCAGTTACTTGCATCAACATATTTTACAGGTCACTGGTTTCTTTCCAAAAGAATTATTAGCATTTACAGTTGATTTAACTCTAAGTCTCTAATGAAACAAAACAAATTGAATAAGGTGCTGTTCTTTCCAAAACAACTTAAAAGTTAAATATTAATGCACTCAAAATTGGGAGCTAACATAAACATGAGCAAAGGAGTAAAGTTTCCACAGGAAATGTGTATGGATCATTTATTACAATCTGCATGAACACTGGGTAACACAAATCTCCTCTTTTCTGTTTATGCTGTGAATCACCAATGAATTTGTTCTACAAAACCCTTCATGAAGAAAAAAATCCTATTTTTTTTTTAATCTAAGTTTCATTGAAATTGATACTTTAAAAATTTAAGGTACATCAGTACATAAGCTTTTGGCCAATGTAGAGCTCAGACATTTCTGGCAACAAAGAGTTCTGAATTATTTTTAAAGAGCAATTTTTTATAAAAAGCTTCATTTTAAAAACCAACCCACTCTCTCCCATATAATTTAATAGGAAATTATGGTTTTAACTCTGATGTAGAGAGTCCCAACTCACACAAGAAACCCTTGAACTTCCCAATGAGAAGAAACTAGGCATGGCACCTAGAAGGTAAGAAACCTGTGGATCTGAGCAGTTTTTAAAAACCTCTGCTACTCTACTGCATTTTGTAGTTGGATTATCTGGACAGAAAGTTCTTTAGGTTTTTTCCCACTAATGTAATTTTCTTTTGCCCTTTTTTCCCCTATGTAAATCACAGTAAATAGGAAATTGTGAGCACAAGCAAGCTTCTTACTGAAAAGATTTCAAAAGAATTCATCATATGATCACGACACAATGTGCATCTAATCATCTCTCCCAGAACCCTTTCCAACTTCTTAGAAATTCTCAATTGTCTTTTGGAAATACCACTAAGAGTTTAGTTTTAGCAATGCCTTCAACACTGTGATACTGAAAGGTCATAGCTGGTTGCTTTTCATTTAAATCAGAAACAGAAAACATGGCAAATGAGCTAGGTCTTGATAGTGTCAGTTCTGCCTTTATTGAAGATTTCTTTTAACCCCACTGGGGACATCTCACAAACAGAGGTTTTTGTGTGATAGTACTAAATATAGGAAAATCATTATCAATTCAAATATTTTAGCTTATGAAGACAATAAAAATGTATTTTAAAACAACAACAAATACTGTGTTTTAAGGGTTCTTCTAGATATAGCACAAAAACCAGAATGCCTAAAAAAAAGTTCTGGCAAGAGATTATGCTTACTTTTATATCATGGCTTAAAGCATAGTCCAACATTTCTGGCTGCTTATGTAGAGTATGTTTATCAGATACTTCATATGGGATTTACAGGATGCCATACAAAAAAGAAACAGCATCTCAATTTATTTCTTATATTGACAATACAAAGACATTGTAAAAACCTAGGTGATATATTAAATACATTAAAGTTCAAACATACTTCCTTCCCCCCCAAGCAAGTCAGACATAGACTTGTTTAGATCCTGATATGAATGTTACGGCCTCTACCTTATCAGTATTTCAGCAATCAATTTTACAGGGAAAGAGCACATTAGGGACAGCAATTCTTTTAGAGAAAGCAAAAACCAACACACCAAAAAGCAGTTATTGATTGTAAAGTCAGTAACCATTTATAGGTGTGCAGCAATATCACTGGCAGATTTGGGGAAGCACCACAGGATGGCAGGAGTGATTCTGTGCAGCAGGGCATCATTTCAGACTCTCAGAAAGGGCATAAGTGGGCAAGGAAGATCACACAAGACAAAGATTAAGAAATCTGGGAAAACATGGAAGAAAATAATTGATGGAGGGATGAAATGCATAGAAAAATAATGAAGAGGGAGAACACTGAGGGAAAATCAGGATAGAAAGAGGGGCAGGTCTGGGGGAAAGGAAAACTTCTTTCCGTTGGCGAAGACAAAGAGCAAAAGGAGAAAGAACCAAGAGAAACCAAAACTATAGATCTCCAAAAGTCTTGAGGCAGAAAGAAGCAAAATTTAGATTCAGAATCCAACATCCATATTTTAAAATAAGAAATATATAAAAGGAAGCCAGACAAGTGACAGAATACTGGAAAATGCTGGTGCAAATTTTGGAAAAAACCTATTAACTATATCTGGTGACAATCACAAAAGCAATTTGAGTAGAAATTATCAGCCCTGAAATTCCAGTCAGAGCTGTCCTAGGATAAATGAAACTTGAAGAAGACAGTCAACATGTAGAAAGGACACCCGTACAAATGGGAGAAGAAACACTGAATGAAGGGGAAAAAGAGGATTAACAAGGAATAGAGAGTACAATCTGAGGGAGGTGAATAAAAGGTACACATGTAAACAAGTGTCCTGATTTTGGCTGGGATCATTTTCTTACTAGCAGCTGGTTAGTGCTGTGTTTCATACTTGGGATGAGAATAACGTTGTTAATGCACCAATGTTTTAGTTGCTACCAAACAGGCAAGGACTTTTCAGCTTCTCACACTGCCCTGCCGACAAGGAAGGGAGGGGTGCCCAAGAAGCTGGGTGGGGACATGTCCAGGACAGCTGAGCCCAACTAGCCAAAGGGATATTCCATACCACAAGTCAGCATTTAACTGGGGGTTGGCTGGGAGGTGGCAGAGCTCCAGAACTAGCTGAGCATCCTTTACTTGCACTGTTTCACCAAATCTCTGATCTATTATGCATACGCATGGGCAGCACCTTCAGCAGTGCTCAGTACTTGGCTTAACCCTCCTCCTGAGTTACCAATGTCCCTATCAGCAGAACGAGCTAACTCTGAAGATCCTTTTGAAGAAAATCCTTGTAAAATTGTGAATATGTGTTTGTACATTCACTGTCAGAAAAATCTTAGGCTATATAAAAAAAAAAGGATTCTTTTACTAAGAACTTTGTAGGTAGTGTAGCCTGTCCATCAGAACGTGAAATCCCATTCAAACAGCTAGGGAAACTTAAATTAAGACTTACTAAGTAAGTCTTTTGTACTTGTATAAAAAAATACTTTGCACAGCATATCACAATATAGAAAACATTGAATCCTTACTTATTGTTATACAGTTACTTTAAGTATTTTGATAGAGCAGTTTTTCATAGGGAAAAAAGAAATCTCATTTTCATTTGTAGAATCAGCATGTGAGAATATATGGGAATATGGGAGAGGCTGTAAGTAACAGGAGTCTGGGTTGCTGTTCTCTCACACCATAGGCCACTTTACAGTTTTGTTTTCATGGAACAGATACTAGTTTCAGTAAAAAAAGACTTTGTGTTGAAGTACTGTCAAGTTAAATGAAAGAGGTCACCTACTGTCCTTACCCAATAGATAGAAGCTCAGTACAATAAAGAGCCAAAACTTAAATCCTTTGTGTTCTCCAATTAACAGGAGTGAGTGATTCAGACACACCAGCTGAACAGCATGACCACAGAGTAATGGCTTTCTACACATGCGTCCCTTCATGTAAGTAAACAACTGGAACAGCACCTTAAGGCTAATTCCCAGTTGATGTTGTGACCTCTGAAAGTAGAAGTATCTCTCCCATCTCCCCCTCCCCACCAAAAAAAAAAGAGAAAAGATACAGAAATCAAAGCATCAGACTCAAAAACAGCGATCAACAAACTGAGGGGCAAAGCATTCAAGAGCAGTATAAGGACACTTGAGATAGAAATCCCTGGCATGGATCAAGGGAGGGCTCAGAGACTTTCAGCACAAGTAAGCACACTAGGCATTCTCCTACTGAGCTGCCAGCTACATCCTTTCCCCCTCTAGAAACAATGGAAAGCCTTAAGAAACCCTTAGTGCTTAGAGCACTAAGCAATTTTGATGATCTCTGTGGGGCAGACGTCAAACATGCTGCCAGCTCAGATCTTGATTATGACATCCACATCCAACTATATCAGAAGGAATTTCTTTACTGAAAGGGTAGTCAGGTACTGGAACAGGCTGCCCAGGGAAGTGGAGGAGTCATCATCCCTGGAATTATTTAAAAGGCTTGTAGACATATGCTTGGGGACATGGTCTAGAAGCGGACTAGGCTGTGGTTGGACTCAATGATCTTAAAGGTCTCTTCCAACCTAAGTGATTCTATGATTCTATGCTCACCTCCCTTTCCCTAGTGCAAGTCAGCCTCAATCCTGATTTCCACAGACTTGGCCAAGTCCTCCACCCCCATACACAGAGGTATGTCAACATAACATGAGTGAACACAGTGTCCTCAACAGTAGTAGCTCCTTCCATATGCTCCTTGAAGGCATTTACCTTCCTTACAAGCAACAGTCTTTTCGAATTGTCCAGCACCGCTGTTCACCTCAAAAGCCCACATCTGAGACCACAGCAAGTCACAACAGCACTGACACATAACTGACACAACTTCTACTACTACAAGCATTTCTATGCAGCCTCTTAGTTTAAAAGGTTTACATTTATTAAAGCCAGAGATGGTTAAATGAGAATTACAAAAACAATATTAAGAATACAGATGAGTAAAATTAATTAACAAAGTTAATGCAGAATTTAAAGAAAGCATTTTCCACAGCAAATGTACTGTATTCTAAGCTGCTGCTGCAGTACAGTTTCCTGCAGGGATGGGACGAACATATTCTTTATCTGCAAGCAGTGACATTTTCAGGTATGTACATTTGAAATAAAAAAATACACTAAAATAAGCTCACAGATGTCAAATGCATAACAAATTAATGGTCAATTGATCATTGATTACATGCTGTAACTACTGAGCTTTACAATGAATACTCAAGCTGCTTATTTTAATATACACTTTTTCAAAAAATTCTTTTTGTTATACTCTAGGAATAACATGTGATATTTTTGGAGTTAGAGAAGAACTGAAGTATTAGATTCGTCCCTTCCCTTGCTTGTTGCATACAGAAACAACAGAAGCAAATTTAGAAGAAATATAAAAGCAGTAAAGCAGTACCTGACCAGAAAGGAGTGGAGGAAGGGGGAACAAAGCTGTAGTCTGGAGGAGTTACAAAAGAAAACCCACAGAACAAAGAGGGGGCTTAGAGAAAGAAAGAGAAAAAGAGAAAAGCAAAAGAACATTGAAATATTGGCACAAGATTTAAATAATAGTTTCTTAACTATATAATTCATTGATAATAAGGAAACTAAGGTTCCCTACTAAGGATGTCTGGAAGGAAATTGACTATAATAACTAGAAAATTTGGATCTATGATTTAATTTTTAACAATTTCATTTTTCAAAGAGTATAGCAGAAAGATGACACCCATGCAGGGTTTAGAGAAGCAAATTAAAGCTGTGGAGTCCTGCAAATATTTTCAGATTTAACAAACATTTTTCTCCTTTAATTTTGCATGTCCCACTTAACTGTACAAAAAAGCAGGAACTCCTGCATTTGTGAGAACTCCTCTGGAGCCCAGGAACACTAGTCACACCACCTTAATTAGGAATATAGCCGAAGTACCAGCTGAACTGGCGCTTCATCACATGCATGGGAAAAATGTATGCATTTTGCCCTGATAATCATTACCATCAGTAGGAATTCCACAGCTAAACTACATCCTCTTAGGCCCAAAGAGCACTGCTCTCCTTCACAGTTTTCCCTGACTTGATAAAACGCTTGATCAAGCAAAAAAGCCTAGGTTTGGCCTTGGCAGAGCCAGGACATCACCCTCGTCCTTGTAACACCTTCATCAGGTGAGAAGTTAGAGGTGCAATAGCTCTATTGCCAACAAGCCTGGGGTCAACATATTTTTAAATACAACCTTAGATGAACAAAACTAAAATCACATCAAATAGAACTAGAGTTTTGACATGTTCTCACTTTTTGTCCCTCTTCCAAAGAGGCAATCAGGACACATAGTGTACAAAAACCAAAAGAGTTGGGATCTTTGCTCTCACCTGTGATTTGGAAAGGGAAGCTTGTCCCCAAGTGGATAAATGAAAGCATGGCCTCTAAATTATGCTTAATAATATTTATAATTACTGACCAAGAGTGTTTCTTAAAAACTTATTCATTACATATAGCTGCTTCCCTGAATTTATTCTTGCAATTACACATGGAACAATAACTTTTCTTCAAAATGGTTATTCACAGGAGTAACAACTAGAACTATTTTAAACAAGGAATTGGCAAAGAATCCATGGTAAAAGTAATGATACAGGTTTTGTGCATCTTACCTGGATGAAGATATGTTTGTGACAATGAAATAAATAAACAGGACCGATACTGAATCTTATCATTCATAAGCTAAGGGTTATTAGCCCCACAACATAAACCAACAGCAGTTTAGGTTAGCATCTCCAAGTAATATAAAATAAACGTACTCCAGGGCCACATGCACACTAAAAACCCCTTCCTCATCCTTCACAGTGAGGATCCTTTCTCTGCCTTTAACACTAAAGAACCATCTGAGGTGCTTAAGGTTACCCGAGGAACTCCTTTATGCTGGAGCTAGTAACCCAATGACAGCTCTGTGTAGAAGTGTTACACAAACTGACAGGGCAACTTGACTGAAGTGGTGTGCCCATTCTTAGAGAAAAACAGTTTTATTTCCACAGAAGTCCAGTGAGTGTGTGCAAAAAAGCAGTGTGGAAGAATAAGGACAGGTTAGGTGGTGGCAGGTCCTTTTCCTGTCCATACATTATCTTAATTTGGGGGAAATTTTTCTGTCCAATTTCACTGGAGGTGGGTTTTTTGTGTGCAATTCTGGAGAACTAAACATATGTGGGCAAGGAAATCCTACTAGATGTCTACAGATAACTACTCTGAAACATCTCTGATAAGGCATTTGGTGCTGACTTTTAAGGGAAAAGGCTGGGTTCTTTAGTTTCCTTACGAGTGGGGGATGACATTTGTTTTATTTTACTTTATTAAAGCATTAACTGTGTAAAAGTATTTGTTAAGTAGAATGATGTAACTAGTTAGGTACCTATTCCTAGTCTACTAAGGATGAAAAACAGCCACTCAGTGTTTGGCTTCATGATTTTGGTTACATTAAAACCTGAATTTTAGAAAGACTCAGATTTCTCAGTATGATTGTGCTCTGCATGAGCAGACTGGAATAAAATTTTAAAAAATATATACAATAGAGAAATGTCATCTTTTCTTCCATTTTTGCCTTTATTTCATTAAATGGTCGATCATCCCTCTAATCTAATGTAAGAATTAGCATTTTTCTGTGGAGCAAAACAAAATTTGATCATATAATATTTTGAAAACCCTAGGATTGAAAAATAAGAAAAAAATCTATTGTTTCCACAAAAAATTTCATAAGTAACTTGAATTTCTAGACTGAGAAAAATTAATGCCTGACAGCTTTTACAACTACATTAGAAGCATACACTATACATTAGAATAGAGTTGGTGACTTCTGCAAGGCCAGGAAACTAAAAAGCAGAGTTCTAATTAAAGTGGGAAGCCAAATTATGTATCTCTATTAAAAAAAAAAAAACCAAAATCTGTTTTCAAAATCCAGTAGATGCTGAAGGGAGAATCAAAGTCCCTGAAAATTTCAAGTTGTAATGGGATTTATGATGATTCACAACAGAAATTACAAGTAAACTGAAATGCAACTTGATTTTCTTTCCTTCAAAGGGTAAATGAAAATATTACAATTACAAAAATTAATATAATTCTCTCTCACATTGCTCTAGAAACAGAAGTTGGTTTGGTATTGCCATTAAATTTCACAGCAGCTCAAAGAATTTGGCAGCAGAAAATGATACCAATCTGTCAATTTTTTAAAGAAATATTTATCCTACTTCCTCTGTAATGATATGCTAAGGTCCAGCTGTTTTGAATAAGAAGCTGATGCCTTTTCAAATGGTGGCCTCATTTAAAAAAAACAGATGCCATCACATGTATTTCATGGTGCAAAATAGCAAGCTGAAATCACAGCCTCCTTAAAAACTCAGCTTCAAACTGCCCAAGTCCATTACATTCACTAGCTTCAGCCCTGTTCTTGTTAAAATATGGCCAGTGTGACACCAAGTAGTTGCACAACTTAAAAAAGGTGCCCCTCTCTCTTCAGCCAACTTGTCTGGGTTTTTTTCCAGCAACTGTTTTTCTTGCATTTGGATTATGTGGGAAGAGATAAAAATACAGTTGTGTTAAAGTATAAAGTTAAAGAGATAAAAGTACAGGCTGTGATCTCCAGGTCCAACCACTGCCCCATGACTTGTTTTCTCTACTGAACAAAACTGCAGCCTGAGGTTTACCATCTGATTCAGCCCAGCAAGGTTCACACAGCCTAGATAGATCATTATTCTAACATGCCCTTGGTAATAAGTAACAGGATAACTCTAAAACTGAGCAGCACATCTCAAAATGGGCTGTTAATGATAGAAACTTTGCTTAAAAAAACAACAAACCAACCCACACTGATGGAGAAGTGCTAACACTTGAAAAGAAAATGGCCAGATCCATTAAAGTGTCATCCAGTGACAATATAGGTAGGTGTGCAGAATAGTGGAGATCTGTTAGAGGAGTCTGAGAACTCAGAGGGGGTTTTGATCAGCTTGGCCCAAGACAAAACTTGCCAGTTCCCACGGCACAGTTTGTAACACTACATGGCTGGTATCTCCTGCAGCAGAGAGGCACTTTCTCATCCCCTTGCCTAAAATGAGTGCTTCCCACACCCATTTCTCTCCCTTTTCCATACACTCTGAAAGATCTTAAAGAAGAGGTTTTATTTTGTACGTGGGACTGAAGCTAATGAGGACTGTATGCTGTACAGCTTGAAAAGGCTGGGCTAAATGCTCTTGCAGACTAAGACCTTGGTGGAAAGTACAGATACATTGTAACTGACCTAAGAAAGAATTCAAATTGGCTCTGCTTACAGTCAGCACTTCCCAGCACACAGGCAAATGAAGCAAAGCAGGGCATATCCTGTCAAGAGTTAAAGCCTCAACACGGTGAGGAGGCAAGGGATGAGGAAAGCACAAATGGCAAGAGGAAGAGAGAAGCAAAGGGGGATCGCAAGCTAAAGGGAGAGTGTAAAGGAAGAGAATAAATTCTCAGTGTAGCAGGGAGAAAATGGACAGGAGTAAAGAAACAGAAATGGGAGGAGGAGATAGGACAGAGTAAATTAAGTGCACAGACACACACACTGGTTACTTATAATCATCTGTCCTAAATCATGTTCACTTTAATTAGGAGAGGAAGAAAGTTTCCAAAGTTATAGAAATGTTGTGGAACAGAGGCAAGCAAGTAAAAAAATCTCACAAACACAGCAAATGATGGTAACACACCCAGCTTCACAGTCACAAAGACTACACTGGAATCTGTGGTCTTTCACAGCAGTCTTCATATTGTTAAAGCCAACATTCATTTTTATTTTCCTCTTATTACATGTTTCAGTGCAAAGATACAGCCATTGTCTGCTGAACTGCAAATCTAATATTTGCTCTTTGACAGAAAGGTGATATACTTTCCAGAGGCCAGCATGTGGTAGTTTTTAATCACTAACATTGAATCTGTACATGTCCTAAAAATCATGCTAACTTCCACTTCAGTTGTAAGCAGTTAAAGAAGGAATACCAGCATGATGGTGAATCTTCTTAATTTATTTCTAAACTTCAAAATTTTTAACTGCTATTTATATTGACCAGTAGTTCATAAACTTTCAGAAACTTAGAGACATGTTAGAAACATTTAAGGCTAAAAGGCAGGTATAAAAATAATTACAATACAGTACATCTAATGGGTTTTTTTGAGAAATGTATGTTGCATTAGAATTGCTACTTCATATGGCTACACTGCAAGACTGATTTATTTAAATCCCTTTTTAAGGATTAGAAATTGTCACAGATATTAAAATTTGCAAATGTGTGTATGCAAACGTCTGGAAAAAATTAGGCAGGATGCACTTTAATCTCTCACCAGCATGCCTAATAGATTTTTGATATCAAGGAGATTTTAAGTTTGGCAGCAAGACAAACTTGCTAGACATGTTTATAAACCTCCTGGCAGATCTGAATCCACTTAGCTTCAAAAAATCCTAGCTAAAAGCACTACCATACTAAATGGTTATATGTCAAAATATGAAGATATTCCAAGCAACATGTCTTTCAATATTTGTAAGATAGAAAACAATATAAAAAAAATTTAGAATACTCACAGTTGCCACCTGTTCTGCTACTCCTTTGTCCCACTGAGTTTTCAGATTCTTTATATGGAAATTGAAGAGTGGTATCCAAACTTCTAAAACCTTCTTTGAGAGAGTGGTGCTTATAGTATTCTACAAGTTCCTTTCAGAAATGAAAAACACTATGTCATTGGAAATTCAAATCTCTTCCCTTTCAAAATTCCAGTGTACAGTCAATAACAGTTTTATACAAATCATCTTATTTTATAATGCAACATCCCACAGTATATGTTTATTTTTTAAAAATCAAGTACCTCAATAGCGCCTGTTTTCTGCACCAGCAGTCAACTGGGTATTGGGAGTTTTTACTGTCTGTTTCTGGGATTTCTTTTAAAAAGTAAAACCTTATTGTCAGAATCAACACTTCCAGCTCCTTTGAGCCAGGCTGAGCATGTATTTGCCTTTCTGAAGTCAAGCAGAAGGCAGGTTCAACTACTCTTTCAGTATGTAAGGTCTTTGTTTTCTCAAATTTCTTTTGCAGTGATGCACTGTTTCCCCAGGCCTGCCTTTAACTACACGGATACAAAGTAACACATACGGCCTGTGTGTAAGTCAGCAGCAACTCCATGAGCAGATACACAAACCTTGTTGAAATTCACAGCTCTAAGATCAATTTTATTTTCTTTTTTACAGGTGGGGGTGTATGTCAGTGCACACTGCCTGTAAAATCCTACCTTTCACATTCTCCTTGGGCCCAATCCAAGAAATTTGTCTCTGTGTGTATGTGTGTGCATATGTATTTTTTATAGATATACACACAGAGACAAATTTTATATACATGCACACACACATACATGAAAATACAAGAAACTGGCTCAAATAGTTCATGTAACCAAGGGGATAAGTCACTTCAGTTTCCATTCCAAAGAAGGCAACACCCATCAAAACACTAACATCTGACATTTGAATTACCCCTAATAACATCAACACTGCCAAGTGTCAGGTGTTGCACTTGGGTCAGAAGAATCCCAGCCATAGATACAGACTGGGAGAAGAGCTTCTTGAGAGCAGCCCTGCTGAGAAGGACTTGGGGATTGTGGTGGATGAGAGACTTAACATGAGCCAGCAGTGGCTCTTGCAGCTCGCAAGGCCAATGGGATCCTGGGCTCCATTAGAAGAGGGGTGGCAGCAGGGACAGGGAGGGGACTGTCCCTCTCTACTCTGCCCTCGGGAGGTCCCATCTGGAGTCCTGTGTCCAGAGCTGGGGCCCCCAATACAAGAAAGATGTGGAACTGTTGGAGAGGGTTCAGAGGAGCCACAAGGATGATTAGAGGGCTGGAGCACCTGCCCTACAAAGAGAGGCTGAGGGAGCTGGGCTTGTTCAGCCTGGAGAAGAGAAGGCTGCGGGGGGACCACATTGCAGCCTTCCAGTACCTGAAGGGAGCTTATAAGCAGGAGGGGATTCAACTTTTTAAAAGGGCAGACAATGGCAGGACAAGGGGGATGGATTAAAGCTAAAGGAGGGAAGGTTTAGATTAGATATTAGGGGGAAGTTTTTTACAGAGAGAGTGGTGAGGGGCTGGAACAGGCTGCCCAGAGAAGTAGTGGATGCCCCATCCCTGGGAGTGTTCAAGGCCAGGTTGGATGGGGCCCTGGGCAACCTTGTGTAGATCCAGACCTGGAGGTTGGTGGCCCTGCCTGTGGCAGGGGGGTTGGAGCTCTATGATCTTTGGGGTCCCTTCCAACCCAGACCATTCTATGATTCTATGATTCTATGATCAATACCACACAGTTTGTACACAGAGCTTAGAGTAAGATTAAAAGTGACCAGTCAAAGCAAATGTGTTTCATTTGATTAATGATCCGTCACCTGTGGGATTTCGCTCTTCAGAAATGCAAGCACAAAGCAATGGATTTACTGTAAACCCTTCACTCCACTTACATTTAAATGTCCAAAATCAAAGTTGACCAAGCCAAGCTTAGGTCAAAAGAAGGAAACAGTACTATGTTCAATCATTTCCTCCTAGATTAAAAAAAACCAATTTCAACCAAATTATTAGCCTACAACAGCCTGTATCAGCTCAGTGATATATTCATTCTAGACAAACAAAAAAACTCTCAAATTTAGTCCAAGTTCTAGTGCATAAACCCAAAGCTCTTGATAATAGCCTAAGGATTATCTTCTGAACTGAACTCCAGAGCATCTCACTCCCCACACTGAGAGCTGCTGCATGTCTCAAACTGCTTCAAAGGCAGAGTCCAAAGCTCAGTAAAATCTACACCTGCTTTTAACAGTTCATAATCACAGATCTGCCAGGCACTCCAAGCAAGCAGAAAGGCCAGGGGACAAGAACTGTTTGGGCTTTGTTGTGCGATACCAGCACAGCATGAAAGCTACAATGTCAGCAACCAAATTTTCCGGCACATATCATCACAAAGAGCACAGACATTCAAATTACCAAGGCAACAGAGAGGGTGATTTGTAAGTAAGCAGCATTCAAAGTAAGATTTCTGGGTAACTTGAAACATAATTAATATGAAAATTTCAACTAGAAAGATTTAGTTTCTCGGCAAAATAGGTAAAATGGTTCCTAATCAAAAAAACCATTACTTTAGGTCACAGATTCAGTAGCTTTCAAAAGCTTATCTTTTAATACCATTCTTCCATGAAAAGAGTTAACGACTGACCTCTAAAACATCCGTTTCAAGCTTACAAACAGATAAGTAGACCCTGCTAGCATGGATGGGGCTCCTCAGGAGCCTGTCACATTACCATGATTCTCAGCACAAGCAGAGCTGACCTTTCCCTGCACCATGGCTTGCTTTACACACTCAGCACATTTTAATTATTCTTCTGAAAGTTTTCAAATGTTCTATGAAAACAATGTACAAGAGCTGTTCTACTTTTGTTACTACCAAAGTAGCACAGAACACTGTGTCACTGAGATCACTACTTTAGGTTTCCATGGCTGCTGGCTTTGTCTCTCTTCTGCTCCCAGTTCTTCTCTGACTACTTTTGTCCCTCTCTTCTTCCAGACACTGTTAGTTTTTCTCTTGCATCTACTCAGAACAAAGCAGCTGTTCCACAGCATATGCAAACAGTACTTACACTATCACTTGTCTATTTAGCTTTCAAGGGCAGTTTTTGTAATACTCAAACTGAGTTATGAAATTACTTTTTCCCAACTGAAGGCTAAATTGGTATCAATGAGGCCTTCACACTAGAAATTTCTTTTGCTTCTCAATTCTTTGATGCAATGCATATTTTTCTTGTTGCTTTTTTATCTAGTTTGTCCTGTATTTAGAGCTGAATGATCAGAGATATTTTGAAACCTGCATCAGTGCCTTACACTAGATCATTGCCATAAGAAGGTATCTGACAGCATGAGACTCCAAACTCACATGCTGTGTCAAGATCCTGCAAGCACTCCTGTGTTCTCACCAGTTTCCACTGAATCACTTGTAGTGTTTGCAGACTCCACAGCTGACTCCTTCACGTATTTGAGGAACACCATGATTTCTGTTGCCACCAATGTTAAGATCGCATGGTCCCCAGCCCTAACATTAAGCACTTTGCTGGGGTTTTCTTAGTGACAAATGAAGACAGACTGTGGAAACAGCATGGTGCAGTTCTTCATCAGGACATACACATTTATTTTATAAGCATTTATTGTAAATAGGGTCAGGCCAAGCATAGATTTCTGCTTGATTTTTTACCACTTGGAGGATGCTCTTGCTTTACAGAGTACCAGTGGTTAAAATCATTTCTAAGGCTTCTTGGTTTCAAAGCTTATCTCCCTGCTCTTGTATGCATTGTCCTTCATTTCTTTTTATTGTCTCATAGTACTTAGATATGCATGCAGGAAGGCTGCATCATAAGTTTTAATGCAATTGATTGCACTAAATATAATATACTGAAGAAGCTTCCTTTAACAACGTATCACAAAATGCTTAAGCATATTTTACAAATACAGGAAGGTAATTCATTCAGCCACCTTGTATTTAGGAGTCTCATCCAAGCAAAGTGAGCTACCAGGAAATTATTTCACATACAAGTTCAAAAAAAACCCACAAAACCCAAACCAAAAAGGACTTTCTTCCCAATACAAGATAACTCTGACATAAAATTGAAAACTTAATTGATCTGGGCCGTTATACCACCAAACTCATTTCTGGGAATGAGCTGTGTTGGAGACAGAGCCTATGTTGTGTGTGTTATTACTATAGTTTGCTAGTGAGTCGTTTGCTGCCACAGAGTAGCAGAGTGCTTTAATTCAGATTAAGCAATATTGACTCCAGATTAGTGTTATTCCAACAAGGATATCTGAGCTATGAGCAGTTTAGAGAGCCTCATTCTCTAGCTGCACTTCTTTGCCTGGTGCACCAGGATGAGGAAGACCAGCCCCTCCCAAGTTTTTCTGAGCTGGCAGAGCTGCACCTCTTACCCCTCTCCCTCTGAATTTACACAGCAATAGGCATCTTTATGTTCAGCAGCACATGTGTACATGTGCTGGGCTGGAAGGAACTCCCATCTGCTACTTTCAGTGATCATTACAACACAGAGAAAGACTTCCAAAGATATCATTTCCCTTTGAAGATTCAGCTTAACTCTATAGTGGGCATGGGACTAAGATTCCTCCTCTCATCTGTATCACTGCAAGGAACACAGTCCAGTCCTAAATATAAATATGTAGTTTTAAGCATATAGTACCATCACCTAGAGCATAAGACACAAGTGTAAAACCAGGTTCTATTAGCAGGTTTGGACACAATTCAAGTCTTTCACAGCCTTTTGTAATTTCACAAACCAAATCTCACTAACAGCAACAGCTACCTAGAAAAATCACACATTGTTAAAAACCTAATCAATATTTACCATTAAATTTTTAAATTTTCTGTTTTCTGCAATGTGAAAAAAGCCATCTCTTGTTAAAATCTTGATGTGCTTCACTTCGTTGTTGTACCTGTGGGCAATGAATAACTTATGAATATAAATGTGGTTTTTAATCAGACACAATCAATAATTACCTGAGGACATGCCCCAATAGCACCACACAAATAAATTCTTAAGACAAAACGTGTATCTATGCCAAAACAAAGTTGACACCTAATTAACTACATGGATTTATTACAGTACAGATGAAGAGGTAATGTGTATTCAGAAAAAGTCACAACTGACTGCTCATTCTAATTGGGAATCCCCTTATACTTCTTACTTGAATATTGATAATGATAAACAGCATGAAAGCAAACAAGACCCTCACAGCAATCTGCATTCACAGAATTTATGAACCTGTATTTTACTGAAATGTCAAAGCCCTTTGCATCACAGACAAGTGCTCACTGAGGTCAACAAAGCATTCTTACTTACATTACACTCCAAATGCTTACTCCTACCCAACATATCAGGCCATTTTTGTAGACCTCTTTGCTACACCAGCATTATAAACAATTGCCAGTCTCCTACTACAAACCCTAGATATTTTTGTCAGCAACTTCAGTTTTCCTATACCGACTCTCTTAAAGGCTGTGTTTGATTACATAAATTGAAAGAGGTTTTTGTTTTCCTTATTTCAAATATTATCTAGACATAAATGAGAACAGGATTCTCTTACTTTCTGAAAGAGATCTTATTCCACTTACTTAATACTAATGGCATATTCTCCTGACTCTTTGGTCCTGTGCCGCACCAGGTAAGTGCTATTTACTCTGTTAATAAGCTCACTCTCTGCTTGCAATCTTTCCATTGCTCCTGCATACCTGTAACAGAACAAAACAAGTTGCCTATTATTTTTTCAAGGCTATAAAGAAAGGTCTATCAAATATGCTATGTAGAGTCCCTGTATTCTGCATATGACGTGGATAACTGAATACCCCTTCCAGAACTTTGAACGAAGAATAAACAGTGAAAAAATTCCACACTGGGAGGGGGTGGGGGTGTGGATTCTTAATTAGAAAAGGATTTGTGTACTCACAGGTTTAACACAATGCCTGTTAAGGAAAGTACTGGAGCCTGAGAATTAGCTGAATGACTCGGGACTTGAATAGCTCATAAACCCAAATGTCTTTCTGAATCACGTGTGGTGATTTGAACCTCTACAAGTTCTAGTGAGATTTACCTTACCATAGTGGAGCATCAGACATCAGTAGTGTATTAACTCAAAATAAGATCTATACAAAAATGTGGTATGTAAACAAACACACTTTTTATTTGGTTTCATAATTATTCATAGCCTCTAAAGTATAAAGGGTAAACCAAACATCCACAAGAAAAAAAAACCCAAAACCATTCAGCCTGTTTCTGAATGTAAAATAACTGATGCAAAGAGTTGAAAACTAAGACAAGTAAGTCAATCCTGCAGCTTGACTGCATAAGCAGATTTGTGCCCTTGCTCTGCTTTGCTGGTTTGGGTGGGACTTCACAAGAGGATGTCAGGCATTTGTTTGCAAAACTAGAGGTTAAACTGTTAATTGAGGAAAGTGACCTAGCTTCCAGGGAAACGATGCTTATTTTACCATTTTAGAAAAAGCCTAGAAAGTGGTCAACATCACAGACCACTCCTGTGTGAGATGTCAGAGAAATACATCACTACCAGTTAGATTGTGCTTTAAATAGAAGTTATTTTACTAAAACCACCAATGAACGTATATTATAAAGTATATGACAAAACACATGACTTTTTACAGCAAGGACATACTGGTACTTACTCTAAGTACTAGAAAGCCTGAGAAGATAAAGACTGATACCAGTGACACTTTTTTCTAACAGAATTATCAATTAATACATAAATTGAATTTTAGAATTCAACTGAAAATATCAGTTTTAAAGATTCAACATTCCCTTTGCCTTGTTATGAATGCTCAATATTCATTTAGATCTGATTCTGACTGCACTTTTGGCAAACCAGAGGAAGTCAGAACTCACGTCTACATCACAAAGCATAAAACTAGTGGAAGAGCACAAGAGAGGCTTATTCTGTTCTCTCAGAGCCACCATGGCTTCGAGAAGTGAGCTGAATTACAGTAAAGAGTTCACACACTACCTAAGTCCCAGACCACTACGGGTTTTAGTTTTGATATATTGTCCTTGAAATGCAGAAGTATTCATAGGATAAGATGTATTTAAGATGTATTTATTCCTTCTCTTCCCTCACTTAACATGCAAGATCTACTTGCACACTTCATATTATACTGCTCTCTTACTATTCTATTTCAGACCTCTGGGACTAAGGCTGCACAGCTACAGACTTGTAAACAAAATGTCAAAACCATTAAGCACTTTATTACATCAGAAATGCTTTTAGGCAATGCATGGTGTTGCTTTCCCAAACCATTACATAGTGACTTCTTCAGAAGCCCAGAAACGTTAAACCAATATAAATTAAAATGTAATAAACATCCTTGTCTTTCTACAATTGCTTCTTTCAGAGATTCTTTTAAGACTAGACAGGGACTCACCACAGTTGTGAAGAGTAGTCTACTGGTTTAGGAACCTAGGAGACAAAAACATACAAGAGAAAGAGGATCAATAATTTTTCCTAATCAACACAAAATAGATAGCATTGATCTAATTGTCAATATCCAGATGAAACAAATCAAAAGAAACAGATGATATTATTAGTCTGCAAGTCTGTTTCCTTCCAAAGGAAGTTGTAATAAAGGACAAATATTCCATACCATTCTGAAAGTAGTACAGAATCCTCTTTGCTCTGAGACATTTTTTACTTAATAGAAGTAAAAAACGTTAGTTTTTCTGACAGTCTCTACCTTCAAATTCCATACATAAAATAGCCTAATGCTACATATTGTTGAAAAGCACCATTAAAGCGAGCAAAAAATTGACAGTAACAAGTATAAAATTTGCTTCATATATTGACTAAAAAGACTGTCTACTAGAAAGTACAGTATATAATCTTCTGAGAGATTGTACTGTATGACCTCTGTCTTTGCCTTGGTTAACTCTTTTACTGGATTTTAATAAGCAAAGAATTTGATTCTCAAATTCAACTCTAAAAAATAAGCAGACTACAATCAGTTTGCAAAAGGGATGCTATATGTATACAGAAACCTACTCATAGATAATGTTTAGACATGCACAAGATAGGCAGCGCAGCAATCCCCCTGAAAACCAGCATTTCATCTGGACCATTTTCCACTAGTGTGTGATACTTCAGTATTATTACCCTACTCTTCTAAAACAACACGATACTTGCAAAGTGCTGAAAAAATGACTTTAGTGGAAGCTAAGCATGCATTTTGCAGACCTACAACCTAAGGTTATATATCCTAGATAAGCAAATGATTATTTTTTTCCCCTTCCAGTAAAACCAAGGAATGTTTTATATTTTTTTTAATATTCTGAAATCTAATAGGGGAAAAATTACAGTAACATTCTCCTCACTTTTATTAGTGATATATGGAGTGCCTCCAACAGAGACTTCCATATGCAGATCAACTCAGGAAGATATTACTATACATGCCTCTGAACTTAACCAAAATAGAAATCAATTAGATGTCTCTCAAGTCTCCAGACCTGACCTTGAAATAAATTCCAGAGATAGGGAAAAAAATCCCCTCAAAAATCCAAGCAAAAAAACCCAAGCCCAACACAAAACCCCCACACTTCCCTGCATTCAGAATATTCTGGAGTTACAGCTGCAAGAGTCAAGTAATGCAAAAGGCGTGTTAACCTGTCCAAAACACTATGGTGCCCTCCAGCAGTGCTGCTGGCATCGTAACATGCAGCCTGGAACGGCGGGGCCCAGCACACCCGAGCACAGGGAACTAAGGAGCAGGCATTGAGCCCGACATAAGCAAGGGAACAGCAGGCAGCCTGCACTGAGGAAACGTAACACAGAGTGCAGTATTTACAGCCACTTGTGTTATTAGCATATCCTGCACTCTCCTCAAAAAAAGCACAGTTACCAGAAGGCAAAATTACTGAAACAAGTAAGAATTGGTACAGTTTCAGCAATGTAAGGCTCTGATCTTCAAGCTAAGAAGCCTCAAACACTAGGGTTATACAACACACTTAATCCAAATGCTTCACTTACAACACTGGCTAAGTATTTCCTTCAATAACTTCAGACTTTCATTTTTTATAAAGACTTTTAAAAATGATTTTGATTTAGATGATGAATTAAATGAGTTTCTCTCCTACCTTCTCTTTTTCCACAGAAGTAAATGAAACTTTTCAGATTTTTGTGACTGGACAGTTTTGGCTAACTTTAACCTGTAACTTCTGTCCCTGCATCATCAAGAGTCATTTCCATGATCCAAAATTTGCAGAATCACAAAGCTCTTCCTTTGATGGCCACTCAAACTAAATACAGCACCACTTACTTGAATGCCTCTCAACTCAAGACTTTTCTGATAAAATTCTGAATTTTACAGGACAGCACAAAACCTGCACTTTTTCTAAATAACAAAGAGCAGATACTAGTGTGGAACACATTGAAGTTGTCTGTCATACAACCAGGGTCACATGTCCAGCTTACACAACAGTACATCTATCCAGTTAGTCTAGTTCAAGAGAGAAGAAGGAACCATGCATTACTCCCAAACACGACAGACGAAGAGCACTCAGAGAGTAGCCTTGGCAGTGCGGGTGGTATGCAGACCCCTCTGAAGTGCTGGGGGCCTAACACAGCCAGGTACTGCCACTGATGGTAGCAGTGGCACTGCACCCTCCCTACAGCTCCTGATGGTGTTACTTGAGCACCTCTGCTTCTAATGGTAAGACTTGGAAACAGTTAACAGATTCTGAATATGCTCACAAAGAATTCCTATGAGAAATAGTTTAGCAAAGTGTCCAAGGGAGACCTTTCAAGGTCAACTAGGCACTTTACATGTTGTGAGATATTTCAATAATAAATCTATGTATTACTGAATTATTGAAAGGTGCATCTATGGAATTGCACCTTTGATGATTGCTATTATCCCACATAGGGCTAATTAAACAACACTCATTCCATCAGAAGCAAAAAAAGAAAGAATAGTTTAAAAAATAAACATTCTTAGTTTGTCAAGTAGACCTATTATGTTGGAAAGGATATAAAAAATTCAAAGACTATTTAAATCCATCCTTCAGAGCATTTGATCAACAAATTAGTGGTTCTTTTCATTATTCTGAATGGACAGATATACATATATAACAAGTGATGTTCATTGTCATGAAGTGCAGTAAAATCAAATGTTATTCCAGAAGCTCTTGGCTCATACTGTCCTATATATATAGTGCCTCTACAGAAATGAGTCTGGGAGAAAGCTAGGAAGAAACAGATATTATTCATATGGTGCAGAAAATGCCTGCTGACATGTACTACTTATTGCAAAGAGGAAAAAAATTGTTTATAGATACATCTGTGAAAAGTCTGGAATGTAGATATTCTGGAGCTCAGCAGTTTTTCATTCAATATTCATTTCTAAAGTCTTTTGATGTATGTATTTTATGCTGTTTCTGGGCATTTTTATATCAGCTAGTTGTAAAGACTGTTAGACTTAATAATAACAGTAAAAGTTATAGCATGTTTAAAACCTGATTGATGTTTCAGTATCTTTAACTGCATCATTTATCATAATAAGATGTTTGTATTTCATCTTTCTAAGTTAAAAGTGGTGAAACATCAATTTATCTTTTTTTCTGATCACAACACCAGTCAGTAACAGGTCATGAATAATATTTATTAATTCTGTAAAACTGCATTATTTTTTCAATATTCCTCTAAATAGTGCAGTTCTGCTAAATTTAACAGAAAGCTTTATCACTAGAAGGCAATCTCCCAACACCCCAGTAGTGTTTTGCCTAACTTTGGATAACCTTCTTCCTCTGCTTATAAGTATAGTAATGGTTCCTAAGATGTTGCTACAGATGCTGTCAATGATGCTGTACAACTGACTGGGTGGCTCCAAGAACCTAAAGACAATTTATAGGAGGTACAACCTATGCCTAAGACAATGACAGCATGGGCATGGCAAATCCACAAACTCTACAATAAGCAAGGGGTGAAGGGAAGAAACCTAAGTTCATGTAACCTTTTCATCTTTATTCCAGAGCTGTTCTCTCATCCAATCTAACATACCTTTTTCCTACAAACATTCTGTGCATCTCACTTCAGACAAACTTCTGAAAATACAGAGTACTAAAGAGGTCTCAAGATACACAAATATATTTCTAATCTTTAGGTTCACACGTATTTTTTTAATAAGCCAAGGCCCAATATAAGCATTAAAGGCCCATCAAAATGCAGTCACTAGTATCTTATTCCACATACTTATAAACCATTTAAGGGGCATATCTTGGTTTCTGTAGTGAAAGCAATTTATAAAGTCCGACTTCTGCGAGTCAAGTTAAAAGATGTTAAAGCTGGCACAAAGTATAGAATATGATTCAGCACTGGTTTTGTGGGTTTACAACCATTCATCTCAACAGAAACATATAGGAACCTGATGCAGTGTTATAGAGAACGAAGGAGCAAGCATACAGTATATTAAGGCATCACATCTATATACAAAACTTTAGTACATATTATAAAACAATTTTTCTTATTGTTATCCTGAACCTTTCTAGATTGAGAACATCCTTGTGCCAAACAAAGGCAGGTAAGAACCTAAAGAGAGAAGAAAATTTATCAAGCAGTCTGAATTTAAAGTTTGTATTAGTTTTACTCTTGCACATTTTTAAACTCACTACTTACGGTGTAATCCCTCTCTCTAACCCAAAGTGACTTGGGAATAGATTAGAACAACAGCATTCTCACCTTAATGCTGGGGAAGGAAGAAAGTGCACTTTCACATAAAACCTGTTTGGTCTGAACTCTGGAAACATGATTTCAACAGTTCAATTTATTAATATACCCCACAGTTAAATCTGTTTCTCAAACAAGTTTTCTTGACATGTCCTATTTACATCCAGTAACTGTATTAGAATGCTATATTTTAACCTATATTGAACAAACCATGAAAACACAGAGGAACTAGAAACAATATGATTTTTGTAAGGTAAGATTAATAAAGCAATGGTATGAACTAGGCAGTTTTCCTGTAAGATGACAAACAGCATAAACAACAGTACTTACACATGGGCTAGGCTTTACTGCGTCGCTTGGGAAGAATCCAAGCTCTCCTGTTGTTAGATTTCTGCCCTAGAAAAAAAACCCAAAGTTTTCCATTTATGAGACTTAATGGTGATTAGAAGTAAATAATAATAGATGCACAGGGATTTAGGACAGCACAAAATGTTAATAGTTGTGTGGTTTTGTTGTTGGGGTTTTTTTACTATCTACATACTTAAGTAATAATTATAGGCAGTATACCCAAGAGTCCTGAGATACAGGATGCAGGAAGAGGGCTCAGAGCCTAGGCTGTGATTCCCAGTTCTGTCAATGTCTACCAGTGTCCGATATCTTCATTAACACCAAGTACCTTCTTTCTGTTTACTTCCTCCTTAGTTGACATCACTCTAGTGAGAGCTGCCACACTGCAACATTACAGGTCCCCAAAATGACCACAGCACCATGCAGTAGCAGTTTCAGCACCAGAAAAGTCACCCTCACTCCCATGGGAGCTCACTAATAACCCATCAGCCAATTCAGATACAAAGCTCTATAGTTAAGGGTTTCCAAAAGTGATGCAAATCATTGGAAATCTGGTAGACAAGAGAATACTAACATAATTTTAAACCAACTCTCTATCTAGGATATATTCACATCATGTTGTAGACATGCCCACACAGCTGTGAGACCAGCTACAGAAATGCATCCAGCATGTCCTAACCTGAGCCTTTTATGTAACACAACTGCTGCCCCCGAGTTGCGGGACTGCCAGTTTACTCTGGGGTTCTATGGGCGAAAAGTAACCTGATCATCACAGAGCCAAGCCTCAGCAGCTCACAACTCACCAAAAACCTCTCCTGAGGAATGTCTGCTCAGCCAGACAGAGGAGCAAAACAGAATACCCTCCTAGCCCTAGTAAACATTCAGCTGTGACCATGCTGACCACATTTTTCAAAGCAGAACAGAGCACATAGCTAAAAATCTCTAAACATGGATACATAAAATGAAGGCATCAAAATGTGTATTTTGGCAAACAAGTGTTTTCATTTAACAGACTTTTTAAAAGTACATAAATGACTAGTGTCCATTAAACTTAGTATAGTGATCATCCATACAATATACAGTCAGCATTTGGCAGTGAGTAAGAATTAGTATTTTACAAGCATTGTAAATCTTGACATTTACATTTATTTTTTTATTTTTGATAACATACCCACAGCATAAAAGCTCAAGGAGAAGAGTGCTTCAGAAACACCCACGGCATTTCACTGGGGTTTTACCTCACTTTGTTTCTGTAACACTAAATGTGTAATTGCACCCTAATACTGCCACACCAAACACAGTTCAGGAAATTTCACGCAGGGTGGAGCTAAAAGGACAAGCAAGAATAAACAGGGGCTTATGAGAAACTGAACACGCTCCAACGCAGGCTTCCCACTGGGTCACAGCCTCTTGCATATGTCTCCACCTGCTCCACCGTGGGGTCCTCCACAGGCTGCAGGTGGGATCTCTACTCCCTATTATGGGTTGCAGGGGGCAACCTGCTCCACCATGGTCTTGTCAACAGGCTGCAGGGGAATCTCTCTTTCTGGCACCTGGAGCATCTCCTCACCCCACTCTTCACTGACCTGGGTGTCTGTCAAGTTTCTTTCATCTTCTCACTCCCTTCTCTGGTGGCAAAAAGTGGCCACTTGCATTTTTTTTCTTTTTCTTCTTACATATGTTATCACAGAGGCACTATGACCGTCGCTGATTGGCTTGGCCTTGGTCAGCAGTGGGTTGGTCCTTGAGCCAGCTGGTATCGGCTCTGTCGGACCTAGGGAAAGCTTCTAGCAGCTTCTTGCAGAAGCCAACCCGCCCTCCACCAAAACTTTGCCACGCAAACCCACAACAGACTCTGATAGCCAAAGCACAAAAAATGATTGGTTACATCCTTTTCCTAGGGAGATTATCACACACAGATTGTGACCTCAGTAACCACCATCTTTACCAAATGTACAGAGAAGTGCAGAGGCAGAGGAGAAAAGCAGTTAAGCAGTATTTAAGCTGTAATATGTTGAATAGCAATGATATTAAACAAAGAATCACGTGCAGACAAGTGACAATCTTACAAATCTGAACATGTGCTCAAAGCTTCCTTGCCCTCTTTCCCTCTACCCGCTTGAATACAGGTTACCCTTTGCATCCATATATTCTCTTAAATTCATATATCCCTCTCAAATTCAGGCTTAATTTATGAACAGAGCTCTGACAGTCTCCCATTCTAAGGGACACTTATTTACAAAACTGATATTATCTGTGATACATCAAGTGATACCACAGTCAAGACGACCAGACACTAATGTATTAATGAGAAAGAGCATTTGAAGGAGCACAACTGACCATTAGTTTTATACATGCCCTCCACCATTGCTACTCATGAGAAATATTTATATGAAGTGAAAGAAGCTGAAAAAGATGACACCTCATGCAACATTTGCCCACAACAACTAGAAAGCAGCCAAGGATCAAAATTTGATGAACTCAACGGCAAGACTTCTGTTACCTTCTGAAAGTGCAAAAAGGGACATCAAGTGTTCAGTAGTGTGTCATAATGTCTATAGTGCTTCCTCCTGCAAGTGAAAAATACAGTCTGGATACTTCTGGGATTTATCTCCTACTTATTTTCCAGTAACGTATTGGCACACCTTGAAATCTATAATGAAAGGTAGAATATATATATATATGTATGTATGTATAAAAATACGTATACATACTAAATTAAATAAACTAGAATATATATATATTCTAACTAAAGTATTTATTAAACATAGGTGTGCATATGAATTCATATATGAAAAGGCCAATGAAGCCCTTCAGTCCATTTTTTTCAACGACAGTCTCAGCCAAGACTAGAGGCTGATTCACAACTCCAGTACCTACTTTAATGAGGGAGTCTTTTTGAAGTTGACACATTCACTCTAACTTTCCAGACTGCTGCCTCCTACTTAGCTATGTGATGCCTATTAACTTCATTGGACATGCACAGAAGTAGAACTCCAGGATAACTGACATTTAGAAGCCATTGTTTCATTCACCCATTTTTTCCTTCTGTTTACTGCAAAGCAAGGTGAAGACAGGAAAGAGACAGACAAAAAACTACAAACCAAATTACAAACCAAAAGGAAAAAAAGGCACTTTCAAAAAGCAATTTTACAGTGCTGCCTCACCAATGTTTCAATTTTATATCATATTTACAATATACTTAATACCTTTTGGCTGTTTACATCAGAACCACTAACTACCAAAGCATTAGAAAGTGCATCTATAATAGCTATCATTTGATATGGGTTTAATCTGCATCAAAGAAAAGCTAGTTTTGAAAAAGGAAAGAATCAGTCCAGGAAATATCTGTATTCTTTTGGCATACTTGAGAACCAGGATTGCCTGAGGATGGCAGGTAATTGCAATGCAAACCTGTAAAACTAGAATTACATTATAACATTGCAGCACCCCTGAAAGCCTACCCTAAGGTTAAGCAGGTAGCAATTTACTCAAACCAGACTCAGAAGAGGTGAGAAATAGTCACATCTATAATAAAAATCTGACTACTTCAAACTTGCACTGCTTCAGCTAAAACAACTAATAGCACTCTGGTGCAGGGGCCTGAAATTTCCCTTTAAAACACCAAGTTTTCTCCCCTCTCTCCCCCAGCCCCTCTTCCTCTCCTTACTTCATTCTGCACGTGATGTTAGCACCAGCATGGCAAGCAGCATGGCTCTTTGTCTTGCCCCTTAGCTAAGCAAAGAAAAGTAATCATGCACAAGGAGATGCATGAGTATCAGCATAAGACCATCTTTATATACAGCCAGGTGTTTACTGAGGAGAGTAAAATAACTCGTGACAGTATCAGCCACATTCTCTTGGAAGAAAGCTTAGGTTTGGGATGACACCAATGAAGAGGCAGCAAACTCACTCATGAAATTCAGAAATGCTTATTCCAGTCACTGTATTGTCTGATTGCTCAGGTTACCTCTCAGAAAAGCATATGCTGTTTCATAAAGAAAAACACCTCATACACCTCCTGTTTTCCAGACTGCAGAACAGGTAGATTCATGTGTGTTAAGGTTTTGAATTACTGTAGAACTTACCACTACAATTGCTATACCATCATTCAAACATTAGCTTAGCAGATTTTTAACCTCTATCAAAGCATACTTCATCACATTTACACTATAGCTTAAGCACTGCTTTGCAACTTGTGCTATTTGATGTAAAGAATAAAAAACATTATACTTAAACCACACATACTTATCTACTAAAAAAGCACAAATTTCTAAACTGAGCAATGGGTGACTTACAAATCCATTCTCACATTAGTCCTGCAGGTCAGCTGTAAATTACTCTAAAACCCATCTTGAATAAAACTTTTAATACAAACTGTGGTTTGCTGTGCTTTTCATATGCATTTTAAAATGCAGATGTCGTTATCAGGCTCACAAAAAACTGTATTAAGCAGCCTGTGACAAGACAGTTTGTGAAGAAAAAAAATATTCCTGAATGATGGTAACTGAGATGACAATTTCCATTAAGATTCAAATCTATTACTAAGGATTCTGGGCAAAAAGCCTCACTGGCTTTCCAGTTTCTGCTAGTTAAACACAGCGAGACTCCAGTGAAATTCTTTAGCATGAGAGGTACAAATAACAGCGAAGTCAAATTCCAGTAGATTGAGTTGACAGATGTATATGAACATGCCAATAGAATCAGTACCACAAAGTGCTGATAATTCTGGCTTGTACTAAGCATATTAGCCAGATGATTACCTTCTAGCTAGTCCAAAGTTAAAAGCGTGCTAAAATGTTTCTCTGGATCAGAGCTTAAGACCTTGCAGAACCAAACCCTGCATATAAAACCATACAGGCCAAAATCTTCCAGACAAGACTTGGGAGGGGAAAAAAAATTAGTGATATAAAATATCTATGATCTCCCAAAAAACAGGTTTGATATTTTTGGGGGGACTATTAGTTTGGGAGGGTTATTTATATATTTTAAAATAAAGCAAGTCTATATTTATGACTTTCCCAGGTTGAAAGTTGTTCAGGAGGATGCAAACATACTTGATTCAGTACTGGAGATTTTAGAGGAGATTCAATCTTAACTTAAACCAAGGGAAAAAGAAAAAAGGATGTGGGAGAGGGAGAAATATGACCTAACTCATGTAACTGACTCTTTAAAATTATATTTTTTTCTTTTAATAGCAAAGAAAAAAAAATCTAAGACAAACCAAAAACTACAATTCAAGACAATGACAGATGTTTCCAATTGTTGTTCTATTAATATCCCAAAAGTTATTCTATTTAGCTCTATTTATTCAATATTATCAGTAGTACATAGGATTCTAGTACAATCAAAATAAAGAAAAATGAAACATTCTGTAATACACTTATCTTAGAAGTGAATGCAAGGCAGCATTTTGAACTGGTTACAGTTCTCAATTAAAAAGACATTTCAGTAGCAATAGTAGTGATGTGAATCATGCAATACTGAATTTTGCTGAATTCAATAGAATGTACTTTTCCCACGTACACAAAAAAACCTCTCCCCTATAAATCTGATATTTGTGACTGGGTTTTGGCAATATAGCTTTTAGTTCTACTACATTAAGAGAAGCAGTGACTGAAAATTCCCAGACTTTGCTGTTTATATGCTGGACCCTTCTCCTTAGCATCCTATAATTTCACTGAAAGAATTGCTACCAATGCCATGTGCAGATTTATTCACTGGGACTTTTTACTCTAAGGCTGCAAGAGTGAAGTTTTACACAATATAGGAAGCACTGTCACTTACAAGTAAAAAAAGTTGTATTAGACATTTGAGTAAAACACAAAGATATCCTTCTGTTGTCCAAAAAGGAAAAAAAATTACAAGAGCAATATATCAATAATAATTGAGTGTCAGGCAGTAATGGAACACAGCCACTAGATGATACAGTACCTGCCAAAATAAGCTATGTGCATCTCCACTAATTAGTTCAATAGTGTCCCCAATCTGGATATGCAGTGGTGGGCCATCTTGTGGCTCTGGCTGTGGTATCCCACTGTAGTTTCGGATGGCTTGCATTTTTGGTAAACCTGAACAGCCAAAAAACAAAACAAAACATAAATCAGTATCAATTTTTAGTTAAGGACAATTTGTAAAATCTGAAGACCACAAAAGCAATCAAAGAGACGCTATGTCTTTAATAGGTATCTGACTAAGGCACTAAAGCAATGCCTTAGTACTATGGCATGTATAACTTAATAGAAAAAAACTACTTTGAAAAAATATCTTTGTACCCTCTTCTTCATTTCACATCTGTGGAGGATTTTTTCTTGACATGTTCACCCCTGGTTCTGCCTAAGGTTCAAATATTAAGGCTAACTTCATAGTTCGAGGCAAAAATTGCAATGAACTAGTATTAAAGGCACCAGTGTGGGTAATCTCATCGGCTTTAGATGAGTATTACCAAAAAGCCTCCTGTTGATGTGAACGTGTCCAAGAGAGTAAGGATGACAA
>VZTU01014317.1:0-27206 GCA_013400835.1 Zapornia atra | reverse complement strand
ATTTTTTCCCCAAAGTTTAGCCATGCTGCCTGTACACAGTGCCTGTACACAGTGTAAATCACTGATTATCACTACACTTCAAGAGCCCTGTACAATCAGGTATCAAATGGGGGGTGGGGGAGAGGGCTTCAGCTGGAAAACTGTGAGTACTGGAAGTTCATATCCTTATAACTATAATGGCATTTTTTTAAAAAGCAACACACTGAGAGCATTATGGACAACTAGTGTATTGCACTAAAAAAGCATGCTGTGATATTATAATACTTGAAATCAGGTGAGGAACCAGCCACTCTATAACAAACATAGTAAAGACTTATAAACTTTTAGAAAAGCCTTTTTTTTTTTATTTCACTCTTTATACTGCTAAGGGAAAGCCTCATTTTATCAAATAGATCTATATTTAATTACTTTTCCTCTATCTTTAAATAAAACTCTATATAATAACGTCCCTGGTTTTAACTGCACATGGAATGTTAAAAATTGTTACAATTCAGACGACACATTGATTTATAATCTTAACCAGAAAGGTTTGGGTTAAGTAATATTTTGTAAGAATTTATATTAGTAAATACAAATAAGAGTGAAAGCACACAACATCAAGCTTGCTGCCATGTGTAGCCAGTTTCTTGCTGGAGACTTACAATTATCTTAATTCTAATAGCAAAGCATCAGCAAGCCTGCAACAAAACAATTTCTGTTGCAAGATCACTGCTGTAATTTAGGTGGTAAGAAATGCAAATATTCATGATCTCTAAATTGCATGAAACATAAAATAGGCCACCTTCAATAATTACTATACTCTACATTTAAGAATAAATACTAATCCAAAGTGCTGATGAAACACTAAGCAAAGTAATAGCAGCTTTTATATTGCTTAACCCAAATGACACCATAATTTTTTATTCTTTTTTTTTAAGTTATCCCACATGCTTAAAATAAGTATCTAATTATTAGTAAGCCATTATTCCATTTAGGTAAATACTTGAGTTTGCTTTATTTCTCAATTAAAGGCTGTCAGGCTTTCAAATACAGATTCAGCATCAACCAATGTAGCATCTATTGCATGGCATATAGCAGTAGTGCTGCATGTAACTATCAACTCAAAGCCAATGACTTTGTCCAAATGCAAGGAAACTCCCTCATCACAATATACATTATACATTGGAGCTCTGCATATGGAAATAAAGTGTAAGCATGCACTCCACTCATCTTAGAGACATACTTATAAGTTGAAACAAATGCACAAAAATTCATATTATGGAACCTTCTATCAGGTGATTTAGTTTACTACACTTTTAGTGTGCAGGTACAATATATTTAAAACACCACCTTTGAATTCCTCTCATCAGATCATCAAGAAATACTATCTCATGCACTTTTCAGTGCAAATCCTGAAATTATTTATTATAAACACCTAAAAAATGACTTCTTCTTTCTATTTCACTGGTAGTTATGAACATTGACATTTCAGCAAACCCAGACATGTGTAGACAGCCTGTACCAGTCAGATATAAATGCAGTGAATGTGCAACTAATGCATTTTACTCATTGTATGAAAATATCATCAAAAGGACTTGTCCCTCTTACATGATTTTAAACATTTTTTAAAAATAATTTTTCCAGGAACAAAAGACTACATGAAATCTTTAAATCAAGTGAAAACCAGCACATGCTACCCTGAAATACCTATTTGTCCATGGATCGTTGGCGGTGAAAGAGCTCCAAACAGAATATTCAACTTTCTTCAAAAATTTATAATAGTAGCTCAGAAACAGCTTAGCAGATTAACTGAGATGGTATACATTTAACTGGACAGGATTTGGTCAACCCCTTACCATCTAACCCATACAAAGTACACAGGCAGGATGAATCAAGTCCCACCCATCAATACCATGGGAAACAGCTGCTTAGCAAGCTTGTCCTAAAACTAGTTAGTTCCTACTGTTCATTTTAAAACTTTATTCTCCTAGCATTTAGAATCCTCTTCTTTCCAGTGTAAATTAGTTCATGGCCAACTTAGATCCACCTAAAGACAGCCATCTGAACAGTTCTTTTCCTCATCTGCATTTCTTTTGCAACACAGTCAGAGAGAGCAATCATACCCCTTTTAACCTTAATTTTGCTCGGCTAAACAAGCCAAGTTCTTCTAGCCTCCTCTCCTGAGGGATCAATTCCTCTAAAGCAATATACTGACTGCTTTACAGAAGTTCAGATGGAAAAGGTCTAGATTAGTTTTCCTTGTCTATCTTGCCTTTTCATTCTTAATTGGCACATGGATTCATGAAAAATACACTCATTAAGAATCGTGAGTACTTGCTGTAATATGACAACACAGACAAGAAAAAGCATGTTATGAAAACCTGAAGTGTTTTAAGTGCAATTATGGATTATTTGTGATAGAAACATTATGCATTAATGACTAAAATGTGAAATATGGTAAGCATTAGAGACACTGCCATTGCAATGTACATAGCTGCAGTACTGAGAGCATCTGACAACTGCAAAACACTTCTGAAAACTTATCTGCAACAAAAATGTTGTTCATTAATATGTTTAAAAGTAGATCAAATTCCAACACAAAAGACAACCTTAAAATAGAAATTAAAAAGCAAACCAACCCCATTATTCCTTCAATAATCAGCCAAAATTTACTTCACTTGAAAACCAGGACAACACCCAGATTCCTGGGAGTCTTCACAGCCAGGCACTGGGTCAGAGACCTAACACAATTTGATGATCTAAATCATAGCTCACAAGAATAGCAGAAAGCATGCTGAAGTCAGGGTTTACAAAGTACCAATTTGCCCACATTATAGAAAAATAAAAGCTTTCATAAATATCACACATTTGAGTATTTCATCTCCTAATCATGAATCAAGGAAGAAGGTTATATTTTAGAATTAACATAGTACACAATAAGTTAGAACAACCATTATGCAGGAAATTATGAAAGCATAAAAACTACTTATATTCCTTACAGCAGCTCTGCATTTATGAACAGCACTGAATGACAGGGTTTCATGCAGAGATTGAAAAATGTTATTGGTTTTGCTAAGAACATGCATAATGTATGCCCTATGATGACCTCTACCTGTTCTAAATTGATTCCAGCATCTGTTATTTCCAAATAACACAGAACATGGTTTACACTCTGGGCAGGGGTTATTTTAACATTCAGAATAATGACCTAGAGATTAGGAAGTCAAGGTTCAAAGGTGAATTTGTGGAAATACTATATGCTATTAGCACAAAGACATAAACCAGCTTTGTCTGCACTGAACAGCCATTTCTAGTTAGTATGAGTCTTGAGGAAGACGTTCTTTTTCTCTGGGGAAAATATAGCCTATGCACCAAACATTTATAACCTGATCTAAAACCCACTAATGTAAAGGTAAAAAGCCTCCTGACTTCATGAGGCTTTGAACCTGAAACAAAATTTTAGACTGTCCGACGAGGCCACATCTTCATGTTTCCAGAACCTCAACAGAATGACATTTGCCTTCCCTATAGGAAAGGACATGAAGTCTCACTAATTCTAAGAGTGGTTTGGGTGTCTGTTGGGATGCTCTGAACTTGCTTTAAAGCTTTTTGGGTTATATTTTTGTAGCTACAGAAATAGGGAATGCAGCTTTGCTGAGGAACAGACTGCCTGAGCAATTGACGAGCCTTCCATAGCAAAGACATGAGACTGTAGTCTATCTCAAACCTCAGAGCAGCTGCATCTCCAGCCATCTTCAGCCCCCAACCAGGAAATGAGGGCAAAGCACCCCACAGCAGTATCTCATTGTCTCCTATTGGATGGTGTCTCTGAACACTGACAGTGTCAAGAATTATTTTAGCAGAACAAACCAAAGGCACATGAGCCAAGGATACCTTGTACTGAAATAAAAGAAACCCAACATTAGTGTTTACACCACAGTAAGTAAAGTTAAGTTGTGAAGGTTTCAGAACAAGGACCATAACTGCAGACAATAAAGTAATGGGGCTATGATAAAAAGAGGAGGAGGAATACAGAGAGACTGATAGGGACAGCAGTGAGAGGAGCAGGTGGACAGTTACATGCACAATCTGAGAATCCATGAAAAAAACCAGCAGCTCTGCAACCTTTTCTGGAAACATCTTGGTCCTATGCTGATATTACTAAAAACTTAAGGGAAGCTCTGTTCTAAGCATGGACTACATGAAAGCAAAATCCTTTGGCATTCCCTGCACACTTTTCAGATCAGTTCTGCCAGCTTCAGCGTTTAAAATTCCTGTTCCTAATGATTTTGTTGTAGAATTAACAAAAAACTGGATTCTGCTCTCTTGCATTTGTCAAGAGAGCTGCTTCATAATTCCTAACCAGTGTCATCTACCTCAACAGCCAGTGGAAGTCAATAGTTTTTTGCAGTTTCTTCCAAAGGCAAAACTTATCTAGAAGGACTTTTAAGTGGGTGAGAAGATATGAGAACAGCAGCACTAGGTAATATAAAAGAGTTACACTGAGTTTCTAGGGCTGTCTATTAATGGTGCAGAAAAAACCAGGTGTGGGTTGGGGTTGTCTTTTTTTTTTTACTTTTAGGCTGAGTACTTATGACACAAATTACAGAACTCACATATGTGAAACATGTCAGGACAGTCTTTTCAGTGCACTCTTCAGAGTGGCAATGATTTAAGTAATTACTATTGGTCAATTAATACAACCAGTAAGTTCACAGACATACCTCAAAGAGGATATTTTAATTGAGCTTTTCATTCTCCCAGTTTTAAGTAATTATTTTCCTATGTCATCATAATTAAAAGTTCTAATTTTAGATATTGCTTTATAAGCCCTACATTCAGGCAAGAGGACTGAAATGCTGACAGTACCTAAGAATCTTCTTTGAATGTTTCACTTGTCTCCTCTTTAGCTGTCTTGGAGTACTGCTCAATAAAGTCTCTATATTTTTCATATACTAACGACAACCCCTGAGTTTGCTGCTTGAGTAATTTTAAGTCCAAAAATTTAATTGTCAAAATATTTAAAGACTGTCATCCCACAGGACAAATCAAACTAACAAAGGAGGGGGGCGGGGCGGGGAGGGGGCTTGTGTTCTTTTCTTGTTTGGGTTCAGGGTTAGTTTTGGTGTTGGGTTTGTTGCGGTTTTATTTACAGCTCTAGCCCCATTTTCTGTTAACCATCCTCCCTCAACTGCTCCTACCATAATAAAATCTTTATTAAGCAGCATTTCAAGTTTCCTCCAGTCCTTTACTATCTGTCAACTTTTCTATAATTATTCAAAGACTCAATAATTCCCCCCTTTCTCTTCAGTGGTGCTGTATATATGAAGCTGTATTCTTGGCAGAGACCTCTGCCAAAATGGTCAACCACTAACTAAAATGAAGATGGGTGGGAGGAAAAAAAAAAATCTGTCTGCCAACAGTATGATCAACAACTTGTTATCAGAAACAGAAAAACAATCACAGCTCAGGAAGTACTTTTGCTTTTCAGGGTTTTGTAAAGCTGATCATTAGCAAAAAGCATCCTGAGAGGTAGCTGTGTCTCTATTTTTCCAGATCAGATTCACACCAAACTCAGAACTACATTGCCTGTCATAGCAGAAGTTCACTACAAGAAAAATAAACAAGTCTAGCTATATTATTTGATTTACATGGTAGCACTTTTTAAAATTGTGTGACTTCTGAAATATTTCTTTCTACACAGGTTTGTTGTTTTTCTTAATTATGTCATTTGCTTTGACTAAAGAATGATGCATAGGCAGACACGCTCCCCTGCTCTGAGCATCAGCACTTGACTTCCTTCAAATGCTTCCTGAGCAAACGATAACTCTCTTTATGCTTGGTGACAACATGAGCAGCATTAGTAAAATCAGCAGCATGGGAACACAGACAGTGACTGAGGTGGCCAGTGCTCACTGAGTAGCAGCTTTAAGTTCTCAGGTCTTCGAAGTCAAGGCTCAGCTTAGTGCTTCTATAAATCTCAGAAATAAGCAATTTAACTAAGAAACTTCAGAACCCAAGCTGAAGTTGATTTTTTTAATTCAGAAAAACATCTCCAACAGAAGGCATTTTCTTCTTAGCTCGTGAGCAGGGACATTTGGCACATCATGACATTCAATTTAAGGAATCTGGAAGCTTGCCTCTGTGCAAGAGAGAACAGGCACTGCAGAAATGCTTCTGAAAAGCCATGTTTTTAAAATTAAGAAGAAAAAGCCACAAGGGCTGCCTTTTAGGAAAGGAATGAGCCTACCATTATTTAGATGGGCAATGACCATTTGTGTCATGCCCTTAACAAGCTGATTCTGCTCTCAACTCTCAGATTCCCTCATCATCAGGTTTAAATTCCTTTTTGGTTTCACAAACCAGAAGGAAAAGAAACTGTGAAGATTTGGGTAATTTCAGGGACAAAATGTTACAACAGAGCAAAACCAACCTGCATATTAGTTAAGTAAACTGTGGAAAGAATCTACTGATATACAACTGCCAAGCCATGGCTGTTTACACAGCAAACATTTTCAGAATCTGCCCTAGGCATCATTCATTCACTCAGCCTTTTCTTAAAATACATATATTTGGGTTTGTACATCCACATATAACTGCAGCAACAAATGATCCCATTTTCAGGAGGTGAAGTACCAAGTACTAAAAAGATCAAGTACCACTAGCTCCAGCTTCACACTTCTGTTCTGGTTTAAGCTTGACACAGCATAGCACATTAATTTAGAAAACCTGGATATGCCACACATGGGTAACTGTGGATTGAAAAGATAAAAATATTCAAAAATAGTAAAAAAATAATGTCTAATTCCAACATCAGGTCTTATTATTTGTACTTAAAACCCAGAACTTGGCATTTAAAACCTGGACATCTGCAATTCATCCTCTCTCACAAAAGAGGGATCTCTCCAAGACTGTACTGAAAAAACATGGAAGAGGGCTATGAAGTTCACTGACTTTATAATGGTCATTGCCATGTAGATTTTACAGTAAATTAAAATGAAAGCTATTTTTCTTTTGCTGACAGACCTCAAGTTCCCTTTCATGGCACATCTTCCTCCAAACGAGCATTAAGGACAAGCTCTGGTGTTCTGTACCATTTAAACTTCAAATGCTTATTCAGTCAACTAGTCTTCCCTTGCAGTGACATAGGCAGCTACCTTTGAGCTCAAGGGATTTGGGAATTGGCTAGATTGCAAAGAATCTTAGCACTTTGAACAAATACTAGAAAAGGCCGAGTGCTAAATGTCTTAAGTGAATAAAGAATAATCAGGTTGCAAAAATACAGTTTTCATTTGGTTTGACAAAGTAATGAAACCTCATCGTTTCAGTGTAGCCTACTAGGTGAACTGAGGATACAAATTTTAAAATTAATGTTGTCTCAAAACTAATAAGCTTCACTATTTTCTTTAAAATTGAGCAAACTAGAGTTTTGGCATATGAATTAAAAAGTGTGGTAAACAAGGTGCTGTTTTTTATAAAAGCACAAGGCATGAAAATTAACCACTGTTAATTATCACATCTTTAATGTGGCACTACAGCCAGGCACGGTATTCTAAAATGCATATTTGTTCAAACAAGTACCTGCCCTGAGGAGCTATCAACTTAGATTGGGCAAGATACTCTAGATGAGCTATGAAGGTGTGTCCAGAGAACAGTAGGTTATATGCAGCAAAAGGCTCTGAAAAACAGGGACAAATCTTGGAAGATAAAAATCCATTATTCCACAGAAGTAATTACTTTGAGCTATATTTTTAATACCACTTTATGCCTGCCCAGGGATGATTTTGCAAGAAGCAGCAAGAGGGAAAAGGCTTGAGAACAAGAGTCCTATGTTAGAAAGAATGTAATACTGTGAAATACCATGAATCTTGTACAGGACCGAGGCATTTTTCGCTTGTTGAGCATTCACAGGCTGAATAATTTGGAAAAGAAATTAAGTATAAGCAGACAAACTTTGTCATTTCTGAAAAATAAATACACTGCAGTAAGAATATAATAACAAAATCTCACCTGCAGCGTGCCTGAAAGCATGGCATGACAGCAGGTAGCCCTACCTCTCAACAAGTCTATTCAGCACCAATGGTAGTCATCCTGCTGACTACTGCACACTTCAGTGTACAGTGTACACAAAAATAACAATCACAGCCAGCGAGGTGGTATCCATGCACACAGCTATGCCACCCAGAATCATTCACAGTTCTCAAACAGAACTTAAAGCCATGCATTGCTGAAAAGCTGAGACTTCATCATCAAGGATTGCAAAACTGAAAATGAAATTATCTTTCACGTAATCTCTTTTGTGCTCAGTACTGACTAATAGCATCTGCCTCAGATAAAAAACCTTACTCTCCACTTCTGCTACTTACAAGAAAATTCTTGGACAAGAGAAGAGTTTTAGCTCATTACATCATGCATAGGCAAAGTGGCTGATGCCTCACAAAGCGGACAGGTTCCAGCAAATGACAGAACAGCCTTGCCTGCACACACCTTCTTCATAATACTACATAATCCTTCAGCTTTTTAAGTTAAACACACTTGTGATCTTCTTTGAGCAATTTCTCTTTTCTGTGGCCTCTACCCTGATTATGGTACATGCCTCTTACTTCTTAACTGACAGTTCTCAACTCACATGCAAAAGATTTCAGGCCAATACAGACCTTCCTTTCACGGAAGCCTCTGTAGATGAACATTGCCAAGAATTATGGCATTATATTAAGCAGAGTAAAGACCTGCCTGCTGCTTTTGCTGAAGCAAACCTACTTTCAAAGTCTGCCCACTGATTTCTGGTTTGTGTAGGCTACAGCAAATAACTTGTTTTCTTTAGGAAAACAAAACTTGCTTTCATTATCACAGAATCACAGGGGTTGGAAGGGACCCCCAGAGCTCCTGGGGTCCAACCCCCCTGCCAAAGCAGCTCCCCAGCTCATATTGCACAGGGCTGCATCCAGACGGGGCTGGAATCTCTCCAGAGAAGGAGACTCCACACCCCCTGGGCAGCCTGTCCCAGGGCTCCCTCACCCTCACTGGGGAAAAGTTCTTCCCCATGTTGGGGTGGAACTTCCTGTGCTCCAACTTGCAGCCGTTGCCCCTTGTCCTGTCCCCACAGACACTGAAAAGGGGCTGGCCAATTCCCCCTGCATCCCATGCTTAAGATATTTATAGACATTAATAAGGTCCCCCCTCAGTCTTCTTTTCTCCAGGCTGAACAGTCCCAGCTCACCCAGCCTTTCCTCACAGGGGAGATGCTCCAGGCCCTTCATCATCTTTGTCGCCCTTCTCTGGACTCTCTCCAGGAGGTCCCTGTCTTTTTTATCCCAGGGAGCCCAGAACTGGACACAGTACTCCAGGTGGGGCCTGACCAGGGCAGAGTAGAGGGGGAGGATCACCTCCTCTGACCTGCTGGACACACTCTTCCTGAGTTATATAGAATATTTGTGTTATAAAAGTAAAACAGGGTGAGTGTGTAGTCCACCATTACCACAGTGTAGTTAAAATTATTTGTCCCTAAATAATCCATACTTGTGATTTTGTTTTTACCCTGTGTACTCTGCACATTTGAAGCATTGGCAATCTATGAAAATAACTTCTAGGAAATCCAAAGGCACAGCATTTTGCAATGCCTCCAGTTTTTTCCATTAATTTGTAGAACCACAGCCTCATTCAGCTGACAGACCTATTTCAGTATTTCTTGCATATTATCTGGTCTCCCTGTCTTCATTTAGAAGTTACCCTTCCTTTTCTAAGAGGACTTGCATATCAAAAATTAGATGCTACTATGATGCACTAAAGTTCCCACAAACTCCCTCCCTTTTTTATAAAAGAAAAATATTTTCAATACTTAGTACAAATTTTTTATACTGTTTAAAACATTAAATGGCTTAACTTGAAGATGGATCACATGATGGTGTAGTAGAAGTAGTAAAAGGGTGTTGTTTTAAAGATAAAAATGAAAACCAAAATAATCCATAATCCCTTTATCTTTGTTTGAAAATCAAGAGGTTATTGCTAAATTATCAAAGGCAATAAAGATGGGAATCAAGCCCAGTCCCCTCTCAAGATGTCAGTCCTCTCATAATAATCAGGATCCATCTTAAAACCTTTTTCTTCCCCTCCCCACCAAAAACACCCTGATATATTAATCTTCCCTACAGTGTAAATCCTCCTCCTATTCCAGTCTGAATGTGGATTATATACCCCAGCAAACAGTGGGTAATTTGTTACATATAAATTATAGCTGGAAGCAATAAAGAATATGGCTTGATGTTCTTTGAGCTTTTGCTGATCATTCAATGTTTTTCAGATGCCTGAGCCATCAGAGTACAAGTACAGGACTTAAATCTCCACCACCAGAAATGGAGAACTAACAAAACCAGCATACAATGCACCGGAGCCATCAGAGATACAAGTCTCCATTAAGTCTCATAGTCTTTCCCTGTTGAGCCCTTGCCCTTTATTTATCCTTCTCCCCATGAGCAAGCAGCAATGGGGGATGGGGGAAACTATGGGGCAACCCATAGGGTCTAACAGACAAAGAAAAAAAACCAGGCCAATTGTAGAAGATGTAGCAGCATTAAGTGAATTCCCCTATGCTAAAATCATCACTCTCTGCAAGAAGACTGCTACTATTTGCAGAAGACCACTGTTATTCTGGACAGAAAGCTGTGTTCTCTAAGTGCAGCTTTTGTTATTGTGTTATATACTTCTTACAATTTGTTGCTGTTTCTTTTTTTTAAGGAAAAAAAAAAAAGTCCAAGAACAGTAAACATGCTGCTTTATCATCTGAACTAAGAGACACAGTGCCCCATGCTCTCTCTTCTCCCCACATCTCCTATTCCAAGTGGGCTGGTTAAAGAATAACTACTAAGGTCACAGGCACAGATTCAAGGTATCTGATAGTGAAGTTACTTTTTAATTCCCTCTTGAGTTTCTTAAGCTTTAGAATGTAAGTTATGGAATGTGTAAGACTGGACATGGCTTTGATTTATCTGCAGGTCAGCAAGAGCAGCAATGAGGGCTGAACTGCCCTGAATCCCTTATAAAGGGACCTTTTATTTTTGCCTAGATAAACCACATCAAAGGGTTAAAACAATGGTGGAATGAATCAATTCTACTTTTTTCTTTACTGTCACTACTTGGGAAGACTAAGAATTCAAACTCAACTATGAATCTACAGAGATGTTTAATTGCCATCTGCAACCTATTTCATATAATGGTCTCAGTACTCTCAAAATAGGAGGTCAAGAGTGAAAGCAATCTTTTAAAGCATCTCAGTTCTAATCAGATGTCCCAACACAGATAACTGATGTCTGTACACAGCAGATCAGTGAAGCCTACTACATAAACTGAACTTGCATAAAGACTACAAATACCTTTTAAAGGAGAGTTAGGGACATTGATACAGATTATAAAAAAAAGTTTTAGGAGGACTCAGTAGGGCACTCTTCCAGTTTTCACAATACAAGAAGCAAAGTTGCACTCAGATAAATAAGCAGCAAAAGGAAGGGAGGTAAAATGTTGTGGGTTTTGTTTTTCCTTTTTTTGAATAGAAGGTGGTTTCCAAGAGTCACCAAAATAAATTCATGCTTGGAATAAGCAATATTGAAATGGGAGTAAAAGTGGATTAAGTCTTGGAAAAGGTGCAAAAATTATCTCTTTAAAAAGAACATTACTTGGAAAGAATTGAAGGGAGATTTTGTGAAGTGCCTGTACAATGATTACAAAACACAGAGCAACTTTTGGAGGTGCTTTGGTCTTAGCTTCATGTAACAACAAATACACAGTAACATACAGGTTTAATGGTCTTACATTATGATGGACCCTAAAAGAGCTACCATCATACAGACAACAGATCCCAGAGTAATTGCTAAGCATTCTTTGAAATCAGTGCTTTAAGATCATAATCTAATTCTCCTGTGTACCAATACTAAAAATTTCTTGGAGCAGACCACAGAACTCAAAAGACCAACCACTCTTGGACCTGAAAGTACGCAGACAAGTAAACAGGATGGCCAGAGAGACAGAAAAGCTTCTGTACCAGGAGAATTAAGCAGATAAAGGCTGTTCAGGTGAGAAGAGAGATGACCAGAGGGAATATGACAGACACACACATCACGAGTGGCAGAGAGAAAAACAAAACCAAAATTTCATTATTTCTTCATTTGTCACTTACTTTCTTGACTCAAATTAACAGGCATCAGGTTTAAAACAAACAAAAAGGGCTTTATTCACACAACTAGTTATAACGTAACAGTTAGAAGTTGTTGTGAACGCCAAGATCTTAGATTGGTTCAAAAAAAGGCAATGAAAATATGAGCTAAGAAACAAAAACCCAGGGTACCAGGGGAAGTACCACAACAGCTTACCCCATATCCTATCCCTCAGCATCCATTGAATCAACTACTGTTGAAAAAGGGATCCTGGACTAGCTTGGCCTGCAGCCTAACTCAGCATTGTTCTCATCTCTGGGGAAGCTCAAAGAGGTGAGCAGATTAAACACTCTCCTGAAAAAGCAGCACCAGCTTCTCGGGCTTTTGCCTCTGGGCCCTTCTACCAAGCAGTAAAGCCTTCCTCAGGCACAGGAGGCTCTGGGAGCTTCTCTGCTGTGAATTTTCAGCAGCCTTTTTTCTCCCATGGGATGGCTGCTTTCAGATTTATGATGTTTTCCAAATTCTTTGTGTGAGAATTACTTTGAAGTACTGATCAAATACTGATATAGTTAAATGAGTGAGCCACAAGAAAAGAAACCATATGCTTTAGAGTACTGTTAAAATTCAGTAACTTTTGACTACTTTTAATCATTCATTGCCTTATTATCTTTGTTATGCCTCTGAGAATGACAGTACTCTGAAGATTAAAATCAGATATGAAAATACATGGGTAAATACAATGCTCCTCTTCAAGATGAATGAGAAACTTCTATATCCCAATAAACTTTAGCAAAATACTGTGCAATTCCCTTCTACTTGCTATGGTAACTGAAGGCAACTTTGGGCCACATGATTTCCTGCACAATGCCTTTTGAAGTTATATTTTTTGTTTCACATTTCTTTTTTGAAGAATGTTCTGTACATTTTTTCATCTTTGTGTAAGAGGCAAACAGTACAATTTTTGGCTTTTTATGGATCACACTTGCCTGCCCATTTTCTCTCCTTTTACCTTCATCTTTCCTGGTTTTCTGCCTGCCAAATCCCTTGTGGCTATCTGTAAACAGTGACATTTTGTTTAGAACAGTCCACATTGAGATGGTCTTTATGCTGAATCAGAGAAAGATATTGTAGGACTTTTAACCCACTTCACCCTTAAAAGTTATGCTATTACATACTGGGCATGTATTAAATACAATTATTTCTCTAAGATAGAAATAAAATTTTAGTTGCTCAAGATACAGAGACAGTCCCAAAAAAATACATCCAATAAGACAAAAGAGCCTAAATTACTCAACTACAAGCTAATCTTGCAATCCAACCAGACAAGGATGAAAGAGTTTGACAAAAAAAATATATATTTCACCCTTTGGCACCTAGGTCTTCTGATGTTTAATTAAAAGAAAAGGCTAAAGGCTATGTTCTTCTCTGAATGTTAACTCACTGCTGAGATGCCAAAGGGACAGGCACCTTTCAAACTACCTCTCCCCAAAAGGAGTGTAAAAATAATTTTAATTTAAAATATAACAACCCAAATAAAAATCATTAAACTGCATTTGAAATGCTTCATTGGAAGACAAAACCCAGCTTTGCCTTCCAGAAATGCATTAGTGGAAAATTTCTTGGTACATAACATTAGACATGTTCTTTCTTGTATCACAACAAAAATGAATTCATTATTTCAAGAAGCAACAATAGATCAGCACATGGCATTAGTGCTGTAGAGAAGGAAAAAAGCAAAAAAGATCCTGAATGTAATATGTATTCTTAATAAATGAGATAAATTTATTTGATCTCACAAATTAGGTCACAGAATTCAGCGTACCTCCGAATTCACCTTGAAGAAGCTGTCCCACCAAAGGACACCAAAAATTTCACTGATTTTGGTCTCAAACCTCCACACTGTCCCAGCCACACAATGTAAAACATGCTTTGACATGTTTTTCATTACTAAGAGCTGCAATCCAAGTCCTCAGAGGACTTCAGAACACTCAGAATGCACCTCAGCAAGCAGCATTGGCTCTGTCCTGCCAAGGAGTCCTCCGTTTGAAGCAAACACAATCCTAGCTGCCCTGTTAAACCAGCTCTTACCTGCAATTCACCTTGTTCACAGATTCCTAGAGACTGTGTACTTCATACATATCTTGAACAAAGTGCTTAGATGCTGCATAAGGATGCCATCCAGAGGGATCTGGACAGGCTGGAAAGATGGGCCCGGGGGAACCTAATGAGGTTCAACACTGCCAAGTGTCAGGGGCTGCACTTGGGCTGGAAGAATCCCAGCCATAGATACAGACTGGGAGAAGAGCTCCTGCAGAGCAGCCCTGCTGAGAAGGACTTGGGGATTCTGGTGGATGAGAAACTGAACATGAGCCAGCAGTGGCTCTTGCAGCTCACAAGGCCAATGGGATCCTGGGCTCCATTAGAAGAGGGGTGGCAGCAGGGACAGGGAGGGGATTGTCCCTCTCTACTCCGCCCTCGGGAGGCCCCAGCTGGAGTCCTGTGTCCAGAGCTGGGGCCCCCAATACAAGAAAGATGTGGAACTGTTGGAGAGGGGTCAGAGGAGCCACGAAGATGATCAGAGGGCNCTGAAGGGAGCTCATAAGCAGGAGGGGATTCAACTTTTTAAAAGGGTAGATAATGGCAGGACAAGGGGGATGGATTAAAACTGAAGGAAGGAAGGGTTAGATTAGATCTTAGGGGGAAGTTTTTTACAGAGAGAGTGGTGAGGGGCTGGAACAGGCTGCCCAGAGAAGGGGTGGGTGCCCCGTCTCTGGAAGTGTTCAAGGCCAGGGTGGATGGGGCCCTGGGCAACCTTGTGTAGCTCCAGGCCTGGAGGTTGGTGGCCCTGCCTGTGGCAGGCGGGTTGGAGCTCTATGATCCTTGGGGTCCCTTCCAACCCAGACCTTTCTATGATTCTATGATTTTCTATGATAAGGAAGGAAAAGCATCCAAAACCCAATAAACTCACTAAAAAAAAAAAACAGTTAAACATATTTGTTAGGTATAATCAAAGCCTGTTGTCTGTTCTGTAGCTTAATACATTGCCAGGTAGAGAAGTCTTTGGCTACTTAGCAAATCTAATGCTCCAGAAATATTATGAAATTATCTCTAGGGAAGACAGGTAAAACTATGTATACTTTGTTACAATTGTTAATTATTAGTCACACTTCCAAGAGAAGTAGGGGGTTGGGCTCCTTCCTGTGTCTAAAATTGTAACTCTTTTTTTTTTTTCTTTCTTTTAAAGACACAGGCTGCATTTTTATCTATAATAGGAAATTGAAAAAACTAAATCACAAGAACATAAATAAGCAAGTCACCCTGGTTAGTCTGCCTGCAGCAAGTCTCCTGGTCAGTTACAGGATGCAATAGATGTTTTAATACTATGAACCTGACTAGGTTCTCCTAGACAGGTAAGCAGTGGGAAAGACCTCAAACTTGTCAAGCAACGAACTTTTCATTACAGGAAGTTGTGAACCATTTCTTTCCTCCAGAATTCCTTCAGGCTTCCCCGGATTTAACTGAGAGTCAGCTGCTCCTTCATGTACACATTCATTTCAATCAGCTATTAAACCCCATGGTTATGTTCAATGTAAACAGTGTAAAATCTAAAGCTGAAAAGAATCTTATGTATACTCTAGTACTTCAGGCCATGCTGCCATGTCAACTCCCCCAGAAGACTTCCACAGATATTTAACTGAGAAATAAATAAGCCTGAGGAACTCTGAGCAAGGTTCTGAGGGAAGATGCAGGAAAAAATGGCCTGTAATGGTTTGTTGTACTCAGTCTGAAAGGAAAGACAAGACCTATAAAAAGGGAATTGCTCTTCACTATGCCATTTTCTTGACACTAAAATTAATCAACACTATCAGATATCTCAGAAAAATACCTATCAATGTATTGCTTAATTCTGTAGTCAGAAGCTCCTTTACCCAAGGAAAAAATGCTACCTTGGCCTAACCCATCTTGATGAAGACAGTCATAAGGAGATGCTACTAGTGACATCAGTCAGCTTCTCATGAGAAAACTAAATACAGGAGGCTTGTTAAATACTGGGAGTTTATTTTTCTGTGGCTTAAAACCAAGATAAATTTGTGTTCTCTACAAGGACACTGACAGCCAGATAGAAATGGTCCACCAGAGACCCAGCCAGAATCACAGGTTGCTGGAACAGAGAAACAACTTCCTGAATACCCATTTTTCAACACTGGGCTCCAATACTGCAAAGGATGTGTTTTCTTATCTGTGAAACTGGGTACTGTCTATAGTGGTCAGAATAAGACAACAGTCGATCAGGACTAACAAGGACACGACTGGGCAGCTCGTAAGACAAGGAGATGAGAAACGTGCTTCAAACTCTCAGTTAAAGAAAGGAGTTTTATCTACAAAGGCTACAGGCTGGGCAAAGAATTGTCTGAGGATTGGGAATATCCCAGCATTTGAATTTTGACCAGATTTTGCTTTTGGCTGGGGCATATGGTTAGAGTGGCACTGCAATGGAAATCAGACTTGCATATCAGAGAGCACTGTGCCAGACTTCACTGAACTATCTGACACTCTCATATACCACATTCTTAACTGAAAAGGAAGTTTGTACTGCCAATATTACACTATCACCTAATTTTAGCTATGAAAACAAGATACATCACCACAATACACAAACATCTAAATATTGTTTCACTGCTTAGCAATCAAACACATACAACAGTGTCACAACCTGGTTAAGAGACTCCACAATTCTGACCAAGACATGAAGCTCATTTCCCACTATGTGTAATTAGATAGGCATACCTCCAATGCTATACTTCTCCAGGCACAGATTTTTTTAACTGACATACTTCAGGCCATAGATCCAGTTACTCTCTTCAGACAATCTTCTATGTGAAGGGCTGTTTTTCTTCACAAAGCAAGTATGGACCAGGCACCAATCAGAAATACAAATACCTCTTTTTAAAATTACTATTTCAACTCCCAGGTTGAAAATTAGCTTTGCCTAAGCTATTTCATCACACACATTACTTGTTAATATTCTATGTCCCCAGAAAGAACCAGCTGACATTTTGCTTTCTTTGAAGGGAGACCTGTTGGTTCTGTCCCTCAGTTCAGAGCTAAGGTTTTCTAAGCCTTAACACATGCATATGAAGAAGTCAGCTATTTACAAAATTAGAACATGCCCAGGGATATTCTTTCACAGATCAGATTTTGAGTTTCATCTACACTGAATCTTGAATACAAGGCTTCTAGTGTTGTATTTTTACCAAGTTGATCTGATATGAAATTTATTTGCACACTTTTAGGGATTAAAGTTCCAATGTTTATATTAGTAAAAGTGTTCAGGGTAAAGCTAGTTTTAAAAATGTCAAGCTGTGAATGTATCACATTTATACTCTATATTGTTAAAAAAATTAAAAGTTAGCAAACATACACTCTATTATTCTAATAGCTTAAAAAGAGGAAGAAAATAAGTTTTACTCTTATTAAAATACATACAACATTATTCCTATTAAAAACACTGGTAGGATTGCATCATCCTTCTCAAGAAAACATATATATTCATAAGTATAAATTAAGGCTTTGTATATGCAAGGCCCATTTGTCATTTAAGTCAATAGTGCAAATCACATGCTTAAAATTCAACACATGCAGGAAAGTTTTCATGAAGTTGCTTACACAAGTTAACAAACGTTAAAATCATTATCACTCCATATGCCCATCCTGGGCAAAAGCTGAGACAATCTAATCCCTTCTCAAATATGTTTAAGCAAAAGCACGTTGTTCTACAGTAAAAGGCAAGCTCTCTCCCAGCTCTCTAAGTGCAGATGCATTTATAGGTTCATTCTCTTAATGGCTTTTATTATCCGCTAATTAATCCAAAGAAAGGTTATCTAAATCCTGTCTCACATAAAACTTAGTAGATGGACAAATTCAGGAGGCTATCTGCAGCTGGACCACAGGCTGAAGTCACAGTGCACTGAATGAAGGAAAGACCGAGTTATGTTTTCATTTTCCAGTTTGTTCTTGTGTCCTGGTTTCAGCAGGGACAGAGTTGACTTTCTTCCTAGCAGGAAGTGTTGCGTTCAGGATTTACAATGAGAATCATGTGGAGAACACATTAATGCTTTAGTTGTTGCTGAGCAGTGCTTCCAATTAAGTCAAGGACTTGTCAGCTTCTCATCCTGCCCTGCCAGTGAGTAGGCTGGCGGTGCACAGGGACTTGGGAGGGGACACAGCTGGGAGAGCTGATCCAAACTGTCCAGAGGGATACACCATGCCATGTGGCATCCTGTTCAGGGTACAACTTGGAGGAAATGACCAGGGGCATGACGGCAGCTCGGGAACTGTCTGAGCATCAGTCAGCAAGTGGTGAGCAATTGTGCTATGCAGCACTTGTTATGTATTTTCTTTTATAATTATTATCATCATCCTTTTCTGACCTACTAAACCACTTGTCTCAACCCAAAAGTTCTACTTTTTTTATTCTTTTTTCCTCCTGATTCTGCCTTCATCCCACTGCAGGGCTGGGCTGTGCCACCGAGCAAACGGCTGTGTGGGTTTTTTATCTGCCTGTTGGATTGAACTACAGTTTGCACAGTTTACACACCTTCCTTTTTTACAATTTTGGCACGTATTTCTTTTCCCATGACTATTTCATTTTCCAGGAATTTCTCTGCCACATCGTCCATTAATCCCTTCTCCATCTACCCTTCCTTCTATTAAGCACAAAGCAAATGTTGAAGAAGAAACTGTCACTGTCAAAACTTTTAACCAAATTTCAAAGCAAAACAAATGAAACACCTATGAACAACGTACTGCTTTTAGAGGGTACTTAAAGTAGACAAATTCCTCCACCAACAAGCTTTACCAGCAGAAGAGAGATTTTAATCCTGACATTGTTTTGTTTAGGCCATCCTTTTACCTGCAGTACTTCTCAAACTTCAATGCTTTTTTCATTCAGGGATAAGCTGTGTCAGTAAAAGTTGATTTTGACTCTAACAAGTGTAAAGAAAAGCACGACACATCAAATACAGAATCCCATTGTTCCACAGTAGAAGGCACAACTGAATATGCTATGCCTCCCACATTCATTATTCTTTACTAAAATAGCCAAAGACAGACAACAGAACAAGACAGAACATGATGAAAAGTTTGTGCTAAAATACTGGCAGCCCAAAATAGTGGAATTTACTGCTGGTATCAAATTCCAGCAGTAGTTAGACACTGCAGGTACCTGTTGTTGACTCACAGCAAATGCCTACTTTTCCAAAACTAGTACCCATGCTCCAGCACCACAAGATGCTACACAGGCAGCAGCAGCATATCAAACCTCCTAAAGCCAAACCAGTCATGGCAGTAAGCTTTTTTTTATTTTTAAAAACAGAGCATTAGAATCCTAATGCTGCCTCTGATTTTGACCACCCCTCTCAGCAAAAAGAGCACCGTGGTGTTCAGATCTTGAGATTTATGTGCCAGTGTTCTTGAAAAGCACTTAGGCTCACGGTAATAATGCATGCCTGAAATGACCGTTCTCTTACAAGTGCTGCTCTCTGGATAGATAGCATCTTCTGTCTCATGGCAATGTGCAATCTGATGAACAATGTTACTTAGAGTATGCAAATGAGATGCCAAGAGTTTACCAAGACATTCATGCCTTGAAAAATTATTTCCACCAAGTTACAGGAGGACTCAGAAAGCACTTGCTGACAAAATGCAAACAAACAAGCTCACTTCATTTGAAAGCATATATACGAAACGTGTGTGGATGTACTATCTTCCTCATTATTTTTTTAAAATATTTTTAATGTCTCCTCTGGAAACATTCACAACCTGCCTGGACGTGTTCCTGTGTGAGCTAATCTAGGTGAACCTACTCTGGCAGGGCGATTGGACTAGATGAGTTTCAAGGTCCCTTCCAACCCCTAACACTGTAATTCTGCGATAAGATTAGAACAATTAAGTGAGCCTTCAGTAGTAGTACCTCTACTAACGGGGCACAAACATAGTGCAGATCTTCTGCATGTCTACTGGTGTGCAAAAGCACAGTAAGGGGACCAAGAACTTTACTTAATGAAACTAACCCAAAAACTCAACTGTTCTCTGTAGGTAAATTGATGGGGGGAGGAAGGAAACCAGGATTTTTGTTTTCTTAAAGCTTTTAAACACCATTTGCATTCAATAACTCTGGTGATTTGAATGGTACTTAGTCTTCACTAAACACTAATTTTCAAGTGCCCTTGCATATAAAGATTGTGTAAATACATCTACCAGACTTCAACAGCAGGTAAAAACACAAGTATACACTGAAGGTTCTCAAAGCTAAATCACTTGACCTTTAAGGAGTCTCCAGTGGACAGCTATGTTTAAAGACCTGGACCTATAAGAACTATTCTGCAAGCACATATTATACTTGTTGCAACATATACCACCACTGAATGGGAAGAACTTAATACAGTCCCACTCAGAAGGATTCTTTACCCTCTTCTGCATTAATTGATATTCTTGATGGTTCCCCTTCTATATTAGGTTTTCAGAGTTACAGGGTGTTCAATTTTTTTCTTTTTTTCCTTAATGACATCAGTCAGTATCACACAGAAAAAATTAGGAATATCATGAAGCAGGGTTTTGCTGGGTTGGGTTTTTTTTTGGCTAGAGGAATGAAAGTGACAATACATGTTCCAGAGTTATGTGAGAAAGGTGTGGTCTGCTTCAACTGATTACAACATGTTGGACTTCAGAGCCAAGGCAGACGCAATGCTAGTGGAACAACCAGCATTCCTACTTTGTGAGAAGCACTTAGCTCTGTCAGACTATAATGTGGTGTTAGAGTTGTCATGCTGTTTAATATTTGACTCCAGCTACTCTCAGGTGTCCACATCTAGAACTAGTTAATAATCCACAGCCTAGTTTTATTCCAAACAACATTGGCATAACAATTCTCCAGTAATTAAACTGTACAAGAAACATAAAGGACAGAAATGTCATTATTTTAAAAAATTACACTAAAAATATCACACAGTTATGCTGAAAAAACAGTATTTTATACAGACATATAATGTGTCTCCAGAGGAAACGTTCGCTCACTTCAGCACACAGTCTATAATCAAGCATTTAATTTTCTTAAGGGCTGCTGCTGCCATGATTCCACAAAAAATATCTACTATAAACTAACAGAAAGAATAAAGTCACTTTGAAATTCTATATAAAACTGCAATTGGTTTATGCCTTTTAGAGGAGCAACTCATACTCAATACAGCTAAGCACTGAGCACCACTACAGTTAAAAAAGAGCTAATAGCCACAACTTTACAGATCAGAACCTAAGCTTTATAAGCAACTGTCTGCTTTTCAGCACTTAGTTCTTTCCTTTAAAACTGCAGAGTACAGTAGGTTGTTGGGTCATGTTAACCAAAAGCCCAGAGGCGTTTTGTCATTCAAGCAGAACTGAAGTACTGCTTAAAAAAACAAGGACAAAATGAGTTTAATCAGCTGACCTTATCTTTGAAATCACGAACAGAGCAATCGCTTTAGCCCTTCATGCTTTAGCAATATAGAAAGCTCTCAACATTGCGTGCATTAGAACAGCTCTCATAATGCAACTTGGTAAAGTGAGTTACAGCTTTCTCCCTGTTTTTCATTTAATGTTTAATTACTTAAAAGTCATTACAAACCTGGGTCCACGTGCCTGGAATTTCTTTTCATTCCATTCGTTCGTTTCTGCACGGCAAAAATGCAAATCAGGGATATGAAAAAACATGCTTTCACACAGGCATATTACTACACTCCTTTCATTCCCACACTCTACAAGGCAAAGCTGGTTTTCTTCAATTATTTTCCCCAACCACCACAACTATCTTTATCTTGCAAACGGATCATACTTTCAAAAATATTCTTAGTAATGGAGACAGGTTTTTCATCTAACCCATTTTTTCTGGCACTAGGCTCAAAAGATTCCTAGATTGAAGATTTATTCATACATCAATGTATTTTGATACCAAGAACAGATCATTTTTTAATCACTGATGAGTGGGATAGTGGGAAAAGATGCATTTGGGCATTATCTGCCCCAGATAATGTCCACAAACACAGAAGTATCAAAGCTGCCTGTATTGTTTTAATACAGTAGAAAGTTTCACTATTCACTATTTCTACCTTGTACTTAAGGTAACTAGAATTTTCTGTGCAGTTCTTAATTTCCTTATTCTCTGTGCAAGTACTTAAATATATTTAGTAACTCACCTCCCTCTTTCTTTTAAATTTGGACAAACCAAAGATGTGGAAAAAAATCAAAAACTCTGACAAGATTGAGGCTTTAAAAAACAAACAACCAAAAAACCAAACCAAACCCAAATGACTTTTATGTTCCAAGGGACTTAATACGGATCCCTGAAAACTTCAATGTGAAATAATGCATCTCTGCGAACTACCAATCTCCTTTTGCAAACTTGTTTTAACTGGCAGCTTGCATTTATTTATTTTTTATTCAAACCAAGCAGAGAAAAGCACACTGCATGACAAAGGGAACAATTACTTGCAGTTGATATAAACTGATGCAGGACACACACTGAGGCAAGCCAGAAAGCAATAACCTGAGGCACAGCCAAATCACTAAGCCCTGTGGCAAACTGGCAAAGTGAAAAGCTTCTTTAAAAAACAGCTTTCAAACTCTTTGGACATACTCTTTCTGTACCCCACAACTCTAATTAAAGAAAGGATGCAAGTTTTATTTCATCTGCAGTAGAAAGAAAAAAAGATTTAAACTACTGCTACAATGAAGGTAATATTATTGAACAAGAACAAAAGATGCAATTATATCTAGCCTTTTTTTTAAGATGGAGGCTGTATTGCTAATAAGGATTGATGTACAGTGGTGAGTAACTACACATTTGCACAGGAGAGGGAGAGGGGCAGGAGTGAGAAAAGCAAGCAGAGAGGATGATAAAGAAATGTTTAACTGAAATGAAAAAAATGATGATAATTCTGTGACAGCATAAGCCATATACACCAAAGGACCGATGGAAAATAATTTTAAAGGAAATAATTCTTGAGCTATATGAAAACCTGTTCAATACTCAAATATACTGCAGTACCAGTAGATTTTATTACATTACTGGTATGAAATTAGAATGTTTTCCAAAATTTCCAAAACCTCATCTATGCTCAACTTCCCCTCCACACAGAGAGAATTAAAGCAGGCATGTAAAAAAGCTTTTTCTAAAAATGAAAGCAATCCTGACCTTTCGGATCAATGCAACAGTCAATAGCAGATCAATAGCTCCAGAATGGAAGCCATTTTTCCCCCTCACAACAAAAAAAAAGATTTCCAAATCAAACTAGGAGGTGATAAGCTGAGGAGAAGAGATTAAATACAACCAATATATGTATTTTCTTCAACCAACCGCAGTATGCTCACCACAGTTAGCGTTACTGAGCCTGGCAACCTCATCCACAAGGCCCAGTAAGTGATCTGCTTCTCGCTTGCAGTGCGGCCTGTCAGCTGCAGTACTGGGAGACTGTTCGGCCAACAGGTCATGCTGCACTTTGATCCACCCTCTTACTCTGCAGGCATTTCTAGGCAGAGACACAAAAAGCTGGGCAGCACGTAGCAAGCAGCACAGCTTAGGGAGCAGTGAGGAGAGCGGAGCAGGCAGGTGGCAGCGCCTTGGGCCCAGCATGGTCTGCATGCACAGCGCAGCCCTCTTCACCCGGACTGCCCCAGGCCACCTCACCCTTCCCTGCCAGGCCCAGGAAGCCAGAGCCTGCTGCTGCGGCCTGCACCCGCCTGAGGCCCACAGCCAAAATGCTCACCGGCGGTTGCCAGGGGTCCACTCACCCAACCCCTGCCTTGGCTCACAGCAATGCCAAAACATCTCAAACACCAGAGAGCAACAGTGCAATCAGCCCTGTACACAAACCCTCTGCGCCAGTCACGTCAGCAGTAACATCCTTTCAACTCCATTGCCCATTTTAGCAAAAGCACCAAATGCAGAAGTAGCATACATGCCCGTACATTGTTCATAACCAGCGTGTCATTTAAGCAGTTAAATTGCTGTAAATTTCCAATCGAAAATAGATGCTGGAAGCTATTATGCTCCATGTTTAAAGCTCTGCTGCTCTCCTGTCAGACCTGGGAGACAAAATCCAAGTGCAGTGCCCTTCAGCCCCTCAGTGGAAAGGCACCAGAACCTGGCAAGAAAATAACCCCAGGTAGCCAGCAGCCTTCTTGGGCTGACAGCAAGATGCACTACAGGCACCACAGTACCTCCTCCTTAACAGGGCCCGTTTTATCATCCTCCCCAGACTATATTAACTCCATAACCACTACTGGATATTTTGGAACTTTTTACGTGAAAAGGCAAACACTGCCCTGCCAATCCACATTGCCCAGCAGTCTAGCATGACAGAGATTGGTACACTCCAGCAGGACTCGCTAGCATTAAAAACAAAAAAAACCAAACCAAACAAAACAAAACAAAAAAACCAAACACAAACCCAGATTACTTTTAATTCTAGTGTCAGATTTAGTCTAGGAACAGTAATAGACATCGGTTATGAAGCAATGTATGGTTTTTTAACCTGTAACTTAAAAAACACATCCCCACTCCCTTCCAGTGCTCTCAGCATTAAGCTATGCCAACTGAAAATTGGCTGATACTTTGAACAGAATGCATTTATATTTAATTATGAGAACATTCTTTCTTAGACAACTTCTATTTTCCATCAATCTAAAGAATCTGTTGTTAAATGCAGAAGAAAAACATAGCTGCTCCAACAGCACATGCACAAAGTAAATAAGAAGCTCTTATGTCACTGACAAAACAAACATCACATGCAAAGCAAGTCATCCTTACCTCATGTTTCAGGTATCGATGTTCTGAAACATAAGTAAAAATTGGCATTATTGGCGATCGTAAATGGTCCACTTTTGCTCTATAAATCTCAGTCTGAGCCGTGTTGCATTACGGAAAACGCTGCTGCCTTCTTCTGCTACCTGATACCTGCAGCTGCTGGGGCTGCGCCAGGCCCTGCTGTGCAAACCCAACCCCGCTGCTCTGGCTCTCCTCCCCGCTCATTGGTCCTGCCCAGCAGCGCCCAGCTGCCTGGGACAGGCTTCTTGCTCTGAGTTACACTGCGCTTTCCAGCAGTGCCATGGCAGTCTGGGCACCTAGACTTCACAAACTTTTAGAACATTTCAAAATACTGTATAAATATTGACTCTTCAGGAATTCAAAAGCTACAGTTCTTCATTGCAAGTCAAGTTTATGCCTTTTCTTGTCTGTATTTTCGTAGCATGCCTACACATACCAAGATATATATATATATATATATATATATACCTTTAGCTTCAACATTTTCAGTATTTCTTGTCTTTAAGTTCAATTCAGCATGGCATTAGTATACCACAGAATCTGAAGTCATTGCTGATTTGCCTCTTTTGCTATGAAGTACCTTGTATTATTTAAAAACGGGGGGAAGATATAGAAGAAATAGTCTTGTGGGACATCAGGAGAGCTGCATCAAGACAGCAATACTTTTCCACACATACAGACAACTACACATAAAAGACCAAAAAAAGGGCTATTTTTCACTTTTTTCTTTAAATGTCTAATCTCTTAAGATATTTGGGTGTACTCTAGCTCTTTGGTGCCTTATCAAAGCACACAGAGCTGCAATTACCTGTGTGCATGCTCTAGGACTGTACACGCTGCAGTGGCAAAGCACTTACTGCACATGCCTGGTCTGTACATTGCCACATCTGAAACCTTTTACTGCAACAGTTTGTAAACAGTAAACCATATTCACAGGAACTCAAATAAAAAGCTTTAACTGCAAGTAGATCTATCCTGAAAAAAAAACCCCAAACAAAATGAAAAAACATTAAATATAAAGCGTGGGAAAAAAAAAATCTTTGGCTTTCTAGCATTTTATGCAAAGATAAGGCATGCTGAGACCAAGCACGCCAGCTGAAGACTCTGGGCCAGGCCAGAGAGGCCCAGCCTGTTTACCACAGGCAGAGCGCTCGCTCTCCTCACGTACACATTCAGTCACCGTTTCCTCTCTCATACAGTGTGCCAAAGGCACATCATCTTGTCATCTGCAGAAAACTCTTTCATGATTATGAACTTTCCAAAAAGTATTGATTTGCATTTGTACACTGAGCAAAGAGAAGAAAAATAAGCTTGCCTCAAAGGAGGAGATGCAGGCAGACTACTGAGGTTTTCTAAGGAGCCTGAGAGAATTAATTGGCTATGTATGGCTGAAAGTCAATAGCATTTTGGTATTTACTTTCACAATGTGATATGCCATTCAGAATTTTTGCCAAAATCTGAATCAAATCACCAGGTTTTAATATTTCATCTCAGCATTACAAATTACTTCAAGCAAATGGAAATACTTTAGGTATTTGCAGGGGGGACACTCCGAATCCAGACTTAGGGTTTTTCTTTTTTTAAATGGCCTATATTCAGTTCTGCAGACCTTCTGTTAAAAAAAGAAATAAATGGAAAGGTCATTCTGTTCTCTATTGAAAATGAAATTGATTTTTAATTGCTGTTGAATATTACTTTTACCTCTAAGAACTACTTCAAAGAAAACTAAATAAATTAGTTCCATTTGGTGATTGCAGTATACCAACACTTTTTATAATAAATAAGAAATTCAGTGATCTTTATTAATGAAATTGACAGTAGGATTGAGTGCACACTCAGCAAGTTTTCTGATGACACCGAGCTGGTTGGTGAGATTACTGCACCAGAGGGATGGGATGTCATCCAGAGGGACCTGGACAGACTGGAGAAGTGGGCCCAGGTTAACCTCATGAGGTTCAAAAAAGCAGGGTCCTGCACCTGGGTCGGACAAGCGGTCCTGAGGAAAAGGACTTGGGAGTACTCGTGGATGAGAAGCTGTACATGAGCCACCAACGTGCATTTGCAGCCCAGAAGGCCAACTGCATCCTGGGCTGCATCAAAAGAAGTGTGACCAGCAGGTCAAGAGAGCCCCTCTACTCTGCTCTGGTGAGGCCTCACCTGGAGTACTGCGTCCAGCTTTGGAGCCCTCAACACAAAACAGACATGGACCTGTTGCAGCGCAT
>VZTU01014314.1:1588-17476 GCA_013400835.1 Zapornia atra | reverse complement strand
CATCAGAGCTAATGGAGCAATGCTGCCATTTTATTGGCAAACTGAAACATTTTAATTTCCTTTATATTGTCCAGAGTCTTGGAGGTTTTATTTACTTTCTGGTTTTGTACTGACGCAGTTACTAATGTGCACAGAGATTAATATTAAAGCTCTGGCAGCAAGTACAATGGAAGGCAGGGTGTGGTATAAAGCCATAGTGACCTAGAAGAGGAGACTTGAACTTTTTTATCTAACACTGCATATGCTAGAAAATAACAGCCTGCATACATACTCATCACCTTGGTTTAGACTAACATTTACAAGAAAGTGTCTTACATAGATTGTATCTGGAATTGTGCTTAAGGCATTTAAATTTTATACACTAAATTTTCACTGCCTTTCGGAAGGAAGAAAGTGTGTGTGTTTTGGGGAGGAGGGGGGTGTGCTTTTTTTTTTCCCTCCTCAAATAGAGTCATCGGACCGTAGTGTTTGCTGGGTGTCTGGGAGTAAAATGAAACCACTTGAGCTGCAGTGCTAACATTCTTGCCAGAGCAGACTGTAACTGGAAAACGTTTGCTTTTACGACAGCTGAAAATCTTTTCTCATGAGCAGCTCCTGTATTCATGCTAAATGTGAAAGTAAGTTAAGGCAGGGAAGAGAAGAATTTAGTAGTAAAGAAACATATTCTGTAGCCAGACTGGTTGGAGAAGGAAGGAGGAATGCCTCAAGCTCAGTCTTGCGAGGTGCTGGGCACATTAGCTCCTGATTCATCAAAACGTTTATCTCCAATTTTGAAGTAGTTCAGTTGAAATCAGTGGTGTTGTTCATCCTTTAGTGAAGCGTAGTGAAGCATACTTATCTTCAGTGAAGCATATGCTTACGTGCTTTTATGGCTTTGGACTACTGGGTGTAGGTCCTTGTTGGCTCAAGCTCTTGAAAGGACAGGGCTTCACCAGAATTCTTAGAGAGGAATCCTTGTACGTTGGCTGCCATTATTCTAGAATGAAGTGGGAAGAAATGTGAGCAAAACCCTTCAGCTGAATTTGAGAGCTAAGAAAATCCTTTATTTGCTTAAACTTTTGTGTATCATACAGCATGAAAGTATTACCTTACCAGTTAAACCCTTCATGTGCTAACAGTTATACAGACTCACAGTAAGAAATTAATTCTTTGCTACAGGAGTTTGCAAACTTGGTGCAAACAAAACGGTATAGCAAGGTGGGGAAGAAATTGTACCCAGTAACTGGAAACACGCTGAGTTCTTACTGTAAACACACCAGTTTTCTTCTAGTAATTGTTGTAGAGCTGTTATCCATCAAAGCTGTTAATGTCACTCTGGATTGTTGTATTTGTGTGGTAAGCTTTCCATAACTGCTGCTGTTTTGAGGAGGTGGGAAAGCTCATAAAACATCAAGACTGTTGGGGTTTTTTGATCATGTTGAAACTTCTGGATAACTGCTGGGTACCCAGCTTCTGTATGAGTTTGAATGGCTTGGCTGGTATCTGAATTGGGAACATCACTGAAGTGGATATTAAAAAGATATACCTTTTTTTATGTTTAGGTTGGCAGGCTTGCTTTTGTTAGTTCTTAAAGTTTTTTCAAAACTTAAGACATACCAAAATGGCTTTTTTATGATCATATCCTCTGTTGCAGTCACTTAGACACTAAGGTAGTATTTCCATATACTGTGGCATTTGAGGAGCTAAAGGGAAAAGAGGAGTATTCAAAATGTGTTTTCTATATAGTTGTCAAGTATGTTAAGTGTCAAAATTGTGTACGAGTGCTAATAAATACATTGGTGTACTTAATGTTGTTTAGTCTCTAAACCTGTTTTAAAAATTTAACCATCACCACCTGGTTAAAGCTATTAAAATATTTTATAGTAAAAAAGGCTGATTAAACAGTGTGATGTTACTCAGATGGGATCTAGATTTACTTGTAAATGGCACCATTGCTCTGTAGGTGCTTAATCAGAATTATGAAACAAAGATACTTAATGTTCTTTGTGAGGATGTCACGGCCCCCATCTTTCTTTTTTGGAAGAGAGTTCAGCTTCCTTTCAGTGATGTCCTGGGAAGTGAGGATGAAAGGAGAATCACTTTCCATCATCCAAACCTTTTTTCCTGGTGCCTTGGTCTTACTCAGAACTGGCAATCAGCCTGTCCAGATACACCTGCAATCACGGAAATGAGGGAAGGGGGAAGAAAGCCTAGCTGATCTCATTTTGGATGCTGTGAGAATGTTGACTTCTGGAGATGTTTCAACACCTGTGATAAATTTTGTTAAGAGCTGAGAACTGATTTTTCTGCTCATTTGTAGTCTTCAGCTACAATCAAATCACGCCAGTTTTGGAATTCAGCCTTGGTGTTGTCAAACTCAATGAAGCATTGTTTGTCATGGGCATGTCTTATGAAAACGTAGATGCAGTGTATGTTGTTTTGGAGTAATGGGGTGTGTATCCCAGGTTTTGAACTGTTTTACTGGCTGTATAAATTAATAATTGTTTTCTGATTGGGGTGGTGGGGTGTGTGATTGTTTTTTTGCCTTGCATGTCAGTAGGCTCTTGCTCTTACCTATTTTCTAGGTCTTCAGCATTTTTATTATTATTGTTATTCTTTATATGAATTACCCATTTATTTAAAGATACAGAAATATTTATCTCTGCATTCCTTCCCTCCATTAAAAGTGCCAGTATAAACCTGGCTCAATTTTTCTATCTACCAGTGTGGGGGGGGGGAGGGGAACAAACCACCACAAATCCACAAGAAAACCAAAAACCAAGTCATGTGAGTGGAATGTTTCTGCAGCATCATTCCTCTGATTTCAGATGTACAGCATGAAAGCAGCTGCAGTCAGCTGACAGCTTGTGGTTATGTTCCGATATATGTGGGGAAGGGGCGTGCAGTTTTAAATGCATAATAAAGCCGTTGTTTCGTCACCAGGAAGCAGGGATGGTAGCAGCCCTGGGGAAGTGAGAGACAGTAATGTTGCTGTAGTGGAAGGGAAGCCGTGTTGCACAGAGCCAGAGCTCTCTGCAGGCAGCTGTAGGGATGCACCAAGGCAAAATGGCTCAAATGTATTTTGCTTTCTGTAAGGGTAGAGGATAGATGCAAGGATCAGATAAAAACCTGAGATGGACATGCTCACAAGGAGAGTGAAGTTCTTTTTGGTTTTTTATGCTCTACTGCCCTTTATCTCTGTTGGTACCTTCCAGTGAAATCAGTGTAGTTGTATTTTTAGCTTGCTGTATCCAACATCAATATGACAACATAATTCTGTCTTTACATCTGTAAGCAGCTTTTACTATGTTTTCCTGTTTTCTGCCAGCTGCAGTTTACAAAGGATGTCACAGCACTGGTAAGAAATGTACAGTAGCCATTTCTGATGGTTTTGTAAGGCATGTTTTTCTTAAGTGATTTGTGAGCAGCAAGAATATGAAACAGCAAGTTTGTTGGAAATGAGCTAGTCAGTCTGAGCTGAATTTTCGTCATAACGCTAATCTCTTAATTTGTGGTTTGTGCCTGTGTCATTTGGTCGGTTTTCTCTGTGTGCTTTAATATTTTGCATTTCACTAATGCTCAGTGTAACATCTATTGCAGCAGCATTGTAAATGCCTCGCCCTCCTCTGTACTTTGCTCTGTATTAATTTTCTGGCTGCACTTGGGCTTTTATAACCTGTCTAGTGTTAAGACAGGGCACACTGATATTCTGGAATTGAGCATGTTATGATTTGAGCAGGAAATGCTGTGGTATGATACCACGCCTAAGTGTGTAAAAGCCCTAAGAAATTGTTTTAATCTTCTGTTGCATTGGCAGACTCTGTGTTGGCTCTTTATTTCATTATGTTTAAACTGAATGAAGTCATTCTGAAGTTTTTCAATAATAGGATATTGTTTAAGTATGCTGTATGCTTCTCATTAATTTATTATTTTTAATGTTCTGTTAATTTCACAATGATAAATGCTTCTTTTCTAAAAGGCTACAGAAACACACTGAGGGTAATATAACCATTTTTTCCTCAGGAGTCAGGCTCTTAAAGATAAAGGTGCAAATAAATGCACTAAGGAAATTAATTAGAGGTTCTAGTTTGTGGTTCAGTAGTGTGTGGACAGTAGTAGATATGTATGAATTTTCATACTGTTTGTACCTTGAAGTTAAAAATGTTGCATGTTATTAATGTTTTTGCAGTAAGATTTATGTCCATGTACTGGCTGTCTCCTGTAAAATGACTTACAGGGTGTTGGCTCACCACAAAGATGTTACTGCTTCAATTTATTAATTTTGTGTTTAGGAACACTAGCTTTTGTGTAGAAGGAGTGTGTAATGTATATTTGTATGCAATTTTCAGATGTACTACGTTAAGTAACCAGAGGTTTTTTATACACTGACTAGAGAATTTTCTAGTGCTAGTTGAAGGTATTATGCAGCATTTTAACCTGTTGATTGCTGTGAAATTGTGGTTTCCAGCAATATGAAGCTTAAATGGGAAGGATGTGTGAAGCATCGTGATGGAAAGCAAACTTACGGGGAAGAAAAATGCTGTATTTTGTGCTCATGGATTTTGGGAAACCTGCCTTGGTGCCTTACCTGCAGTATTTCCTAGAATTGGTCATCAGTTCAGTTTTTTAATTGTTGGAGGGAATGTATGTAATGATTCTGCTTGGTCTGTTTCTGCTCACTAAGGGGACGGAATGATATTTTTATCTGTTTCAACTAACACCTTATTTAAAATCAGTGTGTGAATTTTGTACTTGTGTTCTCTTTCTTGAAGGGTGATGGTGCAAATGCTAGATGATGAACTGTATCTCCCTCGCTACTCAATACTCACTTAAATCTTCTTTCCACAGGCGTATTCCCAAGATGCCTACCTGAAAGGCAACGAAGCCTACAGTGGTAATGCCCACAACATACCTGAACCACCGCCAATATGTTACCCACGCCTGACATCCACAGCTGCTGTTACGGCACCAGCTGGTGACAAGCTATCTTCTGACTTCTCGCTGGGGAAACAGCAAGTCAGTAGACCAGTACGGGCATTGACACAGCCAGAGAGGGCCTACAGAATGGAAATACAAGTGCCTCCATCACCAACAGACATTGCAAAGTCAAATACAGCTGTGTGTGTTTGCAATGAAACTGTAAGGACTGTTATTGTGCCTTCTGAGAAGGCTGTAGATTTGCCATCTTGTAGAAATAATCATGCTGGTCCATCACACAGGACAGAGGAAGTAAGATACGGCTTAAAAGATCAAACTGGCCTAAAAGCACGGACCACGTCAGCGTCTACTTCAGTGTCCACTGCCATTGTACTTCCACAGACTCCGATAACAAGGCCAGTTGAACCAACTGGAACACTAAGTAAAGCTTCAAATTACGTAGTATGTCCAGAAGGAATCCCAAGCACTAGACCTCCTGCTCAAGCCACAGACTCGTCCTCAGTCTCTACTAATCATTACAGTTCTCCAACATCCCACCAGCATATAGACTGGAAGACCTACAAAACCTACAAAGAGTACATTGACAATAGGCGCATGCACATGTATGGCTCCCGAACAATACAGGAAAGGTTAGATAGTTTAAGAGCAGCTTCTCAGAATACAACTGAATATAATCAGGTGGTGCCAAACCGCACTGCTTCACAGGTACGGCGCAGGAGCACCTCTCATGACAGGGTTCCACAGTCTGTTCAGATCCGTCAGAGAAGTGTATCCCAGGAAAGACTTGAAGATCCCGTGTTGATGAAGGAGTGGCCACGAAGTGCTTCTCAGGATACTCTAACGTCTCCCTCAGTTAATGCTAGGAATCACAGGGCTCGGTCATGGGATTATCTCAGCAAACAGGGTGAAGTGCTAGAAAATTTTCATTCTGAGACTCTCATTGCAGATGCTAATGGAGATAGGCGAAAGACTTACAAGTGGACAGGGTTTACTGAGCAAGATGATCGGCGAGGTATTTATGAGAGATCTAGACAGCATGCATTTCATATGTCCCTTCGAGGTCAGAACTTTCCTATGGCTCCATGTGCTTATATTTCAGACAACAGGAGAACAGGTAGTAGAGCTTCTCTACCTGGTTCTCATTTTCAGAAAGTTCCATCTGATATAAAACTGTTGCAGCCTTCTCGAGATTTTCAAACTCCTGGAGGAGTTTCAAAACCTACAGCTGTTTCACAAGAGAGATTGTCTCTAACACCAGCCAGAAGTTCTAAAAGTAGCTCTTTGAAGAACTCTGCACCCTATGCAGCAAAACCATCATTTCCCCTTAACCAGAGCCTGGAAGCTATTGCCAGCAAAGACCAAAGAACAGTAAATCACTTGCATCAGAATGGTCTGTTAAACCCACAGGCAAGGATCCGAGCAGAAGGTACCCCAGATCACAAAGCAGAAACTGGCAAAATCATCCAACCCTCCTCTCTGTCTACAGCTTCTGCCAAACTTGCTCAGCCAACAAGTGAGAGTTCAACTACCTCTGACAACGTAGATGGTTTCATCAGACAAAAGATTCATGATTTACAAAGGGAGAATGTCCATGAGCCTGAAATTCTGCAAACAGATGTTCAGGAAAATGACAAAGATGCAGTGGTCATGAGGGACAAATCACCTTCTGGCCACCAGACTCCACAGCCTTTGAGGCACCAGTCCTACATTCTTGCTGTAAATGACCAAGAGGCAGCCTCGGACACTACCTGTTGGTTACCCAATGATGCTCGGAGAGAAGTCCACATAAAAAGGATAGAAGAAAGGAAAGCATCAGGTTCCAGCCCTCCTGGTGACTCCTTGGCTTCTATTCCATTTATTGGTGAGTAAACCTATTCCAGTGCACATGAAATGCTTTTCTCTGCTAAAGATGGAGAGCACCAGGTAGCTGTCTGCTGTTCCTGTAAACCCCAGGGTTGAGGGGCATGGGGGCTCTTTTCTCATCTAAAGTGAGAAAAAATCCCTACCATTTAGTTGGTAAAACAATATACTTTTCAGTGGAGGAGAAAAATATTCTGTATAGTTTGAAGTCCTGAAGGATCAGTGTGTAAAAAAACAAAATTAAAAAACCCAAAGTCTACAGTTATTTAATATTTTTCTAGAATTTTCCTTAGCCTCATGGGGAAGTCTGTATTATATAACTGCATCTGGTTATCACTCCACATAATGTTGTGATGTTATGTATATGGACAACTAGCATTTGCAGCACTTACAAAATATATTCTTACTCCTCTAGTATAGAATATATTTGGGATCCGGTAAAGAGAGAATATGGATGCAAATTAATAAAAAGGTCATTTTTGGAAAGAAGAGTTCTGGCTGAATACGTAAGCTAAAAGCTTTGAGACAGATACACAGTAAAGGAAAACTGTTTCAGTGAAAGGATAGCACTAAAATGAATTTGCAGGTAAAGATGCTTATGTGGATATGAATTAAAGAGTTTGTGGATACAAGATGTGAGACTGCACAAAGATTTGTGTGGGTTGTGACACAAGTGGGGTTGGAATTAAAAGAAAGCTTACAGGAAGGGGGCTGAGCTCTTTTGAAGGTAATTTGGACGGGGAGCTCATGGAGGAATTGTCAGTAGTAGGGAAAAATATTTTAAAAATCCAGGTTTGGATATGTGAGGAATTGGAGTCAACTGCAGAAGAGTTTCAGATGTAGAGCATGTCTCTTCTACTCATGTAGACAGTGTTTTTGTCATTTTTGCCCCACAATTGTTGGGTTGGGTTTTCTTTTATTGTGACGGGTTTAATCCTTTGCAGTGTAGGTGTTTGCAGACCATTTTCCACATGGGTTCGTTTATACCTGATTTTGTGTACTTGAATTTATTACAAGAGGTTAGAAATTAGAATTAGGAAATACTGAATATTGATTCTCACATGAAATTTTTCACATTGATTCTCATGTGAAAAAAACATCCTTAATGCTTCTCAGGTTTCTTTTGCAGAGTAGGTTAAGGGAGTTGCATATATGTTGTCGTAACACAATTGCTTTATGTTTTGGACATGCAGCAGTGATTCCCTCTCCCTACCTCCCTCCCCCGCCCCTGGAATTTTCCTAAATATCTGCTCCAAGTTCAAAGTAATTAACCAAAGACATTGTGTCTGCATTGAATAATGGCAATCATACAAAAGATATAATAATCCTGTTCTTTGGACAGAATTTTGTTAAGACATAGCACTTTCTTAGCTAGCAGATGGTTTTCATATGGGTTTTCCTTTTTCAATGGGACTTGTACAGATTTATTTTTTTAATCACTGGGTGCATCAGCATCTAGTGTAATTTTGGATTCTTTATACCCTGTCCATCTTTCTTTAAGGATTAGTACAAGTTTTTAAGGCATGTAACTAGTCTATGTGCTGGGTGTTTTAATAGTATGTCTAAAATCCAATGTTGGGCAATTGCTTTACATTACATGCAGTATTTGCTCTCCCTTAGGAGTGCTTGCGGGGAGCTTTCTAATACCGTACAAGTTAAATGTTGTGTAAAAGTTGGATCAAGATTGTCAAAATCAAGCCCAACCTTTTCTACACAGTCTCATATCTTGATCTTGACCAAGATTTACTGTGAGTTTACTCACGTGGCTTGCTTCCAGGTTTTAGAGAAATGGGATGATTAAAGTTCAAAGTAGCCTTAAACATGGCACTTGCACTGCATTCTGGTAGCAGCTGAGCAGTTCAGAAGAAACAAAGTTGTAACTCTCCATTGCATCCTCTTGGCATAACACCTCCTGGGAGTTTCAGTTCTTACCAACTCCTTAACCTCTTGGACTGACGCTTCCTGAATACTCCAGAAATACTGGAAGATGGTACTGCTAGAGCGTGGCCATGGTCTGAGCCAACGCAGTACTTGTAGCTTTCTTCCTGGCAAGAAATTCTTGTGCCAGTACAGGTGCTGTGGAAAATTTCCATCACAGCTCCAGCACAGTGAAGATAAAATAACTCTCTCTGAATAGGAAAAGCGTCCAATTCTGTTAAGAGTGAGCATCTTCCCAAGTTAGAATTAATATGCATGATTCTAACTTTGCTTGTACCACTATCATTATGCCTAATTACAGCTTCACTTGTTAAAAGCTTTAATCAGGCGGCTAAACCCCTAGATCAGTTAAAGGCTATTTAACTCTTCTGAAGGAAAATCACTTGGATTTTTCTGGGTTGTGTTTTGCTTTGGGTTTTTAATTTTTGTTCCCCACCCTTCCCTCTGCCTTATGATTGAGAAGGATGTTCCTTTGAATAAAGATGTACGTTGGTGTTGGCAGCCTCTCCACTTCCCTTATATTTACATCAACATAATTGGTTTTTGTAGTATCAGGTTTTATTAGGTATGGATCACTTCATAAATGCACTTACTGAAGTTATTTGTAAGGTAAATCTTTGGAGTAGTATTAAAATGTACACTTGGGTGGAATATCTTCCAAGGTTACTTATTACTGCTATTTTAAATACTTTGGGGTGTGTTTATTTTTGTTATCACTTTCTGCTCATTAAAAGTAGTAGATAGGGCCAGACCATATTTTGGTAGAAATTCAGCCAGGAACAGTTGGCTTGTGCAGCAATATTTTGTGACTAATATGCTCTTGAGAATAGCACAACATCAGGATGATTTCAGATTATCTCTTTGTGAGTAGCACCAGTGCCTTGCCCACAAACAGAAATCCAGCAGACTTTGAGTCAAGCTTGTTTACTGCAGGTTCTTGCAGAGATTGACTGGTTGCTGAAGAGCTGCCTTCTGACACCAAGTCCTTCCACAAAATGCCCTTCTGAAGCAGGGAGGTTACGTTTTGGTTTGCATTTGCTAATAGAAATGAGACACCAGCTCAGAGCAAAGCTAGTAGGTAGATGTAATAAGAGAAACCGGTTTATTTGAAACAATTAGGCAAGATACTGTGTGTTCAAACTCCAGTTCAGGTAAGCTGATGTTCTTGGGAGATGAGGAAGCTGCCAGTTTTGCAGGCAAATGTATCCTGGTGCTACAGGCTTCAGTACTTTCCACGTGCTACTAAATGCAGGGTTTTGTGGTTAGCTTGAAGAGCTGCTGTTTCTATTTCAGGTCCAAAGAAAGGCTCTATTCTTGAAATGCTGGCTATTGTTTCCAACTCTGCCAGTTAGTCTAATGAAAGGTTATTCCTTTTACCCAGAAGCCATCTCACCTGTTCTTTAGACTAGTAAAAATACCATTATCTCTGTCAGTGACTATATTAGCAATTGTGGTGTTTAATGTACATTTCCCCAGACTCTAACATGTACATAATTTCTCTGTTAGAGAACAGCACATGATAAATTTCTGACCTACTTGGTAATTTTGAATGTGTTTACCTGCACTTGGATGGAAATTAGAACACTACTTAATAGTTTTGTAACTGCCAGAGTGAAAAGATTGATTCAAACTATATATAGGGGTTTTAATAAATTTCTTAGACACAGATGTCTAGGGTCCATGTCTGAGGTTTGTAGGTAGCTTGATACTATTTTCTTTCCTCCTTACACCATTTCTTGTAGAGTAGAAAGCAATTTTTAAAAGGATAATCCAACTCCCAAATTGAATTGAATGAGCTGCCCTTACAGGTGAAACGGAGGAACTGCTTCAGCACTTCACGTGACTGTAGCGTGTCGGGCTGCCAGGGTGGTTTGGAGCTTTGCCCCTTTTTACTGGGTGAATGTTCTTTCCAACTTATGAGTGGGTTGTCACATCAAAATTAATTGTAAATGGATATGGTTTAAAATACTTAGCCTAAATAAACATCATCTTGAAGTTTGGAGTTTTTTCACATCAAACAAGTTTCAAGTCATCCAGTCACAGAGCTTTTCTTCTAGGCATACAGTAACATCAGAGAAGTATGGAGGCTTTTCCTCAGAGGTGTGATCTCATTTTTTAAAATACCTAGTACGTCCTTACCCTAGAAAAATTTTAGGTCACTTCATTCCACTATTAATTTGTGAATAACTGAGAGAAAATTAGCCAGATAAAAATATTTGACCAGACTTTGATAACACACAAAGTGTTGTGAAAAGGAGATGAATGTCGCCTCTTTGGCTGAAATGGATACCTAAGGAAAGGCATTAAGAACAGGACAAGGATATATGATACTTAATGTTGGTACTTTATATTCTCCAACCATTTCCACTTCACAACATTCCTGAGCCAAATGTGTTTTTAAGTGCTCCATAAATTTTTCCATTCGCTTTTGCACGACAGTAAAATTTTTCCAATCCAGTATTCTGTATTGATTTAAATAAAGATTTGCCAGGAGTTTCACAGGTTTAACTACACAGTATTTAATCCCCTTTTTTGTGTGACTGGTTTTTTTTAAAGCCTGTCTCCTCCTGGCTGAATTTCTGATATCAGTGTGGAAATAGTGACCATCAGACCTCAAATGTTCCTCACCCTTTCCGTGTCACACTGTTGCTTCTACCCTTACTGCAGGAATACAACCATAGTGATTTCGGTGCTAGTGATCAGGCAGACCCTGCTTTTCACCTTCCTTTGAGCTGATCTTCATGCTAATTTTGAAAAACAAAAATATGTATTTTATTGTATTCTGCTATTTTTCTACAAAATTCTGTCATGGTAAAAGTATTTGGCTATTTGGTGATGAACAGATAGGGTAAATTTAGGTGCCTTCTGGTGAATTCTGCTCAGTCTTTCGTTCGTGGGGGGTTTTGTTTGTGGGGTTGTTTTTTGTTACCAAGTACTTTTTTTTTTTTCCTTCAAGTAAATTGACTAAGGAATTAAGAGGTGAAGCATTCTAAAGCACCCAGCATTAGCACTTTTAGATACCTTTATTGCACATGTGATGGCATTCTTCTGTAATGCCTGAAGTAGAGGTGTATAAGCTTTACCATTCTCAGTACCTACCTCTAAATGATAAGCCATGTACATAACTCCAAGGACTTTTGTTGAAGGTGTTAGGAGTTTATTGCCTTTTTTAGTGACGTACAAGCCATACCCTTCCTCTTTTTCACTTACATCCTTATGCCCCTCTCTGCTTAGGCTCTGGTACAGAAGATGACAATGTAAATATACACATACTGAATGCAGATATATTCTTGAAACTAGAAAATAAATTAATATACTTGCATGGCACGTTGTGAAAAAGGGCTGTGATGGTAGGAATAGAGAAGGGTTAGGGGAAATGTGATCACATGGAATAAAGAAATAATTGAAATAATGTACATGTTCTGTGTTCTCCTTGTGAGAAGAGCTAAGCATCAGGCAGAGAGAAATTCAAAACCTCAAAACGCAGAGATTGTGGTTTGTCAACCTAAATTTTTTTGATTTCTTAAGGGCAAATGGCGGCCAATATACAGATAGTTCATATGGCATGTTTAAAGAAATTTTATTTTTAGCAAAAACTGTTAGCAGTCAAGATGAATATGAAAATCTTGAGCTGTTGATTGTGATTTTCTTTTTCTACATTACTGTCCAACTATTGAACACTGTGAAAACATAAATGTAACTGCAATAGAAACTATAGCTGACAGATGTTCATTTTTTGAGGGGCTGTTGCTTCCATTATTTTAGCGATAGCATTGGCACAGCTTTTAATATGTCATCAGTGTTTCTAAGATAAGAATCGGTTGTCTTTTTTTTTTCCAGGGTTTTACAGTGTGGCCTGCCAAATCACTACTGCTCCAGGCTGAAAATTTTAGTATTTTTTATCCAAAGAACAATTTTAAAATCATTGTGGTATTCTGAAGTATAGCAGCCAAAACACAAAATTGTAAATTAGCATTTTAAAGACCATTTAATGCTTCTGTAACTCAAAAGTCCTTTTTTTAATTAAAATTTGAAGTCAATAATTCGTAACATGTAGAAGAATTTGGTAATGGGGCAGTATTTTCAGATGATAAATCATCCTTAGTTATAATTTAAAATAATAATTCTAGGTAATAAAGGAATGCCATCAGGGGCCTTGGCCAAAAATGTATATTGAGAGTTGTACTTTTTAATGTGTCGGGGTAACACTGTGAATGGGAGCCTTTAGAATTGCTTCCTATCACTTTGGATAGAAAGATAGCTCTACATTTGTTTAACACTGAGATAAGCAACAGACAGTTACAGCTAAGGTTTTCAGAATACTCTAATGAAGAATCACCTTGGGAAGCCTTTTTCTGTTGGTGTGAAACTCGATGTAATAAACATTATCTACGGGAACATTTTAGCAGAGAAATGGATTTGAGGATTCAGGAGGCTTGTTCCAGTCCCGTGCTTCTGTGGGTCACAGCACTGAATGTGCCCAGCATGCAGGTGTGTTTCCATTGTATTCTTTTGGATACATGAGGATAATTACAAAAAGTAGATATATGAAGAAGTTCTTTGTAAAGACAATCGGTGCAGAAAGTGCTGGAACTACTTAAAAACTAACAAACAAACCAAAACTTTTTAATGTATTTTTAAAAGGTGGGGTAGCAAGTCATGATGGATCCAGGCAGTAGTGTATCTTTTTTTCTGAATCAAGTGGTTTAGGCTTGGAGGTCTTTAATTACTGGGAGTTTTTAGTCTTGCAAATTGGAAGCATGAGATGCAGTCATTTGTACTTTAAGATCTGTAAGAAATTTAAAATAAATAAATAAATAGATCACTGTTGTGGGGTATTTATTGGTTCAGTGTGCTGCCTTGTGTGGTAGCAGGATTAGTTCCATACTGTTTTTTTGACTGAACCTTTGGAAAATTGGTTGATCCTTAGGTCCTCATCCACAGACTGGATCTCATCCTCTCTGTCATGCTTCCTCACCTATTTAATCCTCAGTTTTGAAGTCTCTAGTTCTGCCTCTGAGCAGAAATTTGTCTTTGCAGAGTCAGAAAGTTAAGAGTTTTCCCAGTTCACTCACACTGTGTATGCATGCTCCCCCTTTTTGTAGGTCACTGATGTTCAGCTGCACTGCAGTACAAATCTTCTCTGATACATGAATTTCTCTCTGCTTTAGGTAGCAAATCAGTTAGTGTAAGTTAACTGTAGTTGGAGCTTTGTTACCTGTTCATCACTAGTTTTCAGTGTCTTAACCCCATAAATGTTCCTGCATTTAACAGTTTTTCCTGAAAATTAGTAGTTGTAACTCTTGACCAGTTGTGTGCTCATGTTCAGAGGTGACAAGTAACAACTTCCCCTTTCCCAGAGATGCTCTGTCACCATGCTGGCTCATTTTATGATGGTCAGTCTCTTGGATTGCTTCATAGACAATAATGCAGAACAAACTGTATTTTTGTCCTTTGCTGAAATAAAAAGTAAAACTTTTAAGTAATCCTGGAGCCTTTGACCCTTTTGTTACAGCTGTTTAAAGGAACACTGTTAACCTGTGAGATGACAAATTGAAAGGAAATTATTTTGTGTGTGGGTTCTCCTCTGGCGTGTTTGTTTGGTATGCTTCACCGTGTTTTGAACAGTAATTTTCTTTGGTGAGCTAAACACATCCATGCTGTGCAAGGAGTTTTGGGGTGCAAACACACCAATTGATCAAGGGAGCTGACAAGGGAGTGCTGAAGAGTCAAAATGAGAGGGATAGAAATAGTGGTTTGGGTTCTGTTTTCAGTGGCGGAGTTTGCCAGTGCATGAGATTAGCAGTAGCTCACAGGGTGTAAGTCATGGTTTGCTCTATAATCACTTGATGTAAAAGCTTGCCATTAGCTGACCTTCAGTGTCTTCAGGGACTGAACAGTTCTTTTCCCTCTCTACGCGAGTTAGAGACTGACGTTTTGAGCTAAGTCTGTAACTTAAACTCAGCACCACCAGTTGGTGTGCTCTACACCAATGAATTGTTCAGTGAATGGTTACGTTCATTACTCTGCATTAGTGTTGCCTCTAAGGGTGTGCTGCAGGTGAAGCTGAGCAAATGAAGAAAGGCAGCAGGACTTAACATAATAGATGGTACAGTTCTGAAATGGAACTGCGATTGAGGTTCTTCCTGTCTCCTAGTTGCTGTAGGGAAGAGTGCTCTAAATGCTTCTAATTTATCATGGTGCACTTATTTTCCATTGTGGATGCAAGTAAAACTTAGACATTTTTTAAATAATATTGCTGTGAATTCTTTTGCTTCCCATTTGTATTAATGTTTCTAGTTTGCAGCTAGTTTTTTGGGAATATGTTTTTTTATCATAAATTCAAAAATTACTGTATTTTCCACTTGAGACAATTTAGAGGGCTGTTATTGCTAAACCTTCCTGTACTTGACTTGTTTGTTGCCTTGTTTTAAAATTACATTGCCAAATTTTGATGGTACAAGTGCTGCCTTAACAGAACTGTTAGTGACTGTTGGAAAAGCACAATGCAGCACACGCAGTTGTGTTCGCACAAAGCAAAGAATGAACCTCTGTCTGTGAGTGTTCATTGATTTCAATAGGCTTTTCAGTAGCGCTGCATATTACAATTCTTAGCACCTAGAATACATTCATATTCATTACAACAGTACAGTTCAGCCCCTGCTTGTGACTTCAATTTTTTTTTTCTTTTTATTTATTTTTTCCCCTATTCCCTCTTCTACCGGAGCATGAAATAGAATTATTTTCTAGTCCTGGCAATGTGTTCTAGAAGATACTACAGCTCTTTTCTCAGAATGGTTGAAAATTCATCTTTTGTCATCTTCCGTCTTGTAAGAAACATGTTAAATACTAGAAATACTTAAAGCTTTTGGGAATCTTTCATGATGACCCTTGTGGCTATTGAGACTGTGAGGTGCTGGGCGTGTACGGCATGCAATCGTTTGTATGAACAATTAGTGGAAGAACTAATTGGTATGTAGTAGTGCCATCTTTTAAAAATATGAATACTTATTTATTTGAATGTATGGAGGATGGGGGGTTAGTTCTTTGGATGCTGGAAATCTCTTTAAATGGTTTTTGTTTGTTTGTAACTTGGCTTTATTTGACTACTTGGGTGTATTAATGCCCATCTTTTGTTGTCAGAAATTGTACTTATCTGTCTCTTGAGTTTAG
>VZTU01014313.1:84401-181693 GCA_013400835.1 Zapornia atra | reverse complement strand
CCCCTGTGATTCTATGATTCCAGCAGACAGTATGCTACAGCCAGTGCAGAGTACAAGCACTCAGTATGATCATAGCTAATACTAGGTCTGCAATGACTCCTACAGTAACTGGACTATTCTGAACTTTACTTATATCTGACAGCTGCTTTTACTGGAGTCCAGAAAGGCACTTCAGAACTCTAACCTGTCATTCCAGAAACAAGACCTTAGCTGTGGGACAAAATTAACCAGATCATTGCCTTCATCCAAAGGGTTTCAGATCCCTTGGACAAACAGTTGTTTGGAGTAATGTTGCTCAGAGGGAAACTAATCTAATTATTTACAGACCTTCAAATATGTGTCTTACACTTTCCCCTCTAACAACAGTTTTTGTTGAAGTAATCTTCTGTTGTTCCAGCAGCAGACTACATACTAAATTTTATTTTTATATATTCAGAAACTGTATATAGCTTCTGCAGCTGGAGGTTTTGAGTAACCAGAACGGACCAAAGCATCTAGTGGTTGAATTAAGTCACAGTTATGAAACACTACCAATATTTAAACACCCTTAAAATATTTTGCATCTATTCATCTATTATTCTGCTATACATCAATTTCAAATTTGACCTAGGTTTCTCATGGTGAGATGTCTGACCTTGTGCTAGGTGTTTATGTTTGTCTGGTGTCAGATAGAAACCCAGAGTTTGAACTTCCCATTGATTTGCTGGACAAGTGGCATTTATTACTACAGAACACTTCTGGGGATCTCTGCTGGCTAGTGCTGCTTGGTGAGACCACTGGCAGCAGGTTAAGAACTAAGAGCTAGAGAAAACTCTGTGCTGATTTCAAAGTAGTTGAAAAAATTGAACCATTTTTAATAATCCTCTATGTATTTGAAGCATAAATCTAAAGCTGTTGGACCGCTCTCCTAATATTTTCTCAGCGTTGTGAATTATCACTGTACTGGAGAACAAGAATCCGATACGTCTTCATACAGATTTAGCAGTTTATTGTAAAACTTCAATCCATTTTTTCAGTCTCCCAATCTTTCTTCAGATCCAAAGCAGCATCTAGCACTGCTGTAATATATAACTGCTCTAAAAATACATTGCTGTAGGCAGCAACTGTGACAGTGAAGACCTGATGGAAAGCCACCAGTCCAGCCCCCGCCACAGCTCATTTCTGATCATGCCTTCTTTGCTCTCTACATTAACAGGAGCAAGGTATAAAGAGCTGCACCCACTCACAGCCTTCCTTATATACAGGGTGACTTGCCAAAATGGTATTTACATTGTCTCACATGCCACAAGAGTTCATAGGACTCTTGAGCAGATGGGCTAAAAGATGAGGGCGGTAAGAAAACCTGAAGGAGACTCTGCAGAGGGACACGCAACAGTAATCCACACCAGTTTTAATGTATATCATACAATCTTCTTCCCATAGTTTGAATCTTAAGTTTGGTAAACTTATGTATTAGCCTCAAGGAGCGATGAGTTTGACAGTATCAAAGTGATTCTGCAACCAAGTTCAGGGTAGAACTACACAAAAACCAGAGCTCAAAGCTTTATCTTCACTTGGAGATGGAAAAAAATAAACAGGTCTGACTAGAACAAACTGTAATCTCTCCAGCTGTCTCACCCAACTCAGAGAAACATATACCACACGTGTTTCTATGAAGGGCCTTTTGAACCAAGACAGTACAAAAGAAATGGCAGGTTCTGTTTAAGCACCATTCACAAGATTGGATCTCTTATGGACACATTTTCCAAAATTGCATTGTGGTGGCAGCAATTGATGCTACCCTAGCCTTCCATCACTACCTCCAAATGGGTGTTCTGACTACTGAAGAAGAAAGTATAGGAAATACTAAAGGGCAGTTTTTCCACCAAAATGGCAATGCAGTAACAATACCATGGTTATCCTTTTATGTATCAGATGAAAAATGCTCAATACCTGCAGGGAATTTTGTAGACTGCTCCAGGAGTTGGCCAGGCTTCTGTAGAAAAACTGAGTTTTCATATGCCTCCACTAATGCTTTTCAGTTGGTGGTGTCTGCTTTCCTAAACTGTTGCTTATTCTGCAGAACAAGGTTCCAGGCAAAAAGGACACCATCGTTACTGATGAAATTGAAAGGTTCCCACTAGGAGTGAAACTAGATGCAACAGCAGTGTGATCAGGAGATGCTGCACCACGTTCAAAAAGTTGCTAATGATACCCCTGTCCACATTCAGTGCTTCAACATACCCTGCCAGACTGGGGTACCAATACAGAAGCAAACTAACTTCTCCTGTCCAAAATAACCTCCACCACTTCAGCATATGATATCTGGCCAAAACATGACTTCATATCTTTGATTTGGGGCTAGAACCAATAAGCACAAACATTTCCTTAGCCACAATTGCGCTCAACTTTGATCTACTAAAACATATGCAAAGCAAGTTCAAAGTTACCAATGCAAAAGCAATAGAGAAGAGTCTGGCTTATAAACAAAGGACTGCAGCTAAGCGTATTTAAAGGCACATATGTATGGCTGAATATTTTCTTTTCATTTCAGATGCCAATATTCAGCCATCTGGCTTTCCTTGAGGCATTGCTTTTGTGGCTTTTTTTTTTTTAAGACACTCTTCAATAGCAACGCATTAAAAATATAGAAGAAAATAAAACCAGCTTCTTCAGTGTGAACCACTGCAGGCTCCCAACCACCACTCCATTGTTAAACCTACATGAAACATAACATCAAGCAAGTTTCTATTTTCTAAAACAGTTCTTTATTATCTAAAATATTCAATCCCTCTTTATCCTACTAAATGTTAGTCTTAATGGCCATATGGCTGGACATTTATAATTAACAGCTTTTATCTAAATAAATACAGTGCTTTGAATTTTTAATAGGTTTGCCCATTAAGAACCCTTAATGAAAGGTGAAAAAAGCTCTTCCTAAAATAAGAACAGAAGGATATGAACTTCACGAGGTGCTTGCAGGCAGGAGGCAGCAGGTTGTATGGGATACTGACCATTCATGCTGAACAAGCACTGCACACCTGCATGGAAACTTCTGGAAGAATGGAAAGGAGCTCCAGGTGATGAGCAAACCCCAGACCTACTGCTTGTATTGTGCAAGGGACACATTAGCTTGGATCTGCCTTGGAGACACCCGTACCCCAACATTATTCTACAGCACAGCACCAAGAGAGCTCTACTTTTATGTGACTTTACAATCTAACCATACTGATTAACTGTGCTTTCTATTTTTCATATAGTAAGTGTGAAAGGCAGAGAACAGTCATCATTTCTTCAACCTTCTCAGACTGGCACAGTGTTGTGACCATTTCCTGTGGGGCACTGCACCGTAGCACTGCCTCATCGTGGCAGGGGCACACAGTTTTTGCTATCTGTACTGCCACAAGGTTTTGTGGCATACCAACAGCCACATTCTTGTTAGATTTCCACATCCACTCATTACTTCCTTTGCTTGTTTATATAAATTACCATGGCTTGTTATTTGTCAGGATTCCTATCTGTGAATTTAATGGAACTGCACTTCTCAAAATCACCCACACTGTCAACAGCTCTAATTTGTTTATGTCAAATCAGTCTTTTTTTTCCCCATTTACCCTTCTGCTTCATACCATTTATATTAGCTTGTCAGCTGGGATTTTATTTATTTATTTGCTTTGGAAGGTTTGCTTCTGTGAAACCCTGATGGCAGAAGAACTGCACAACTCAAGGGACGAGTAATCAGATAGAAATGCTTTCAACACCAAGCTGTTACTTCCAGTTTGGTCCTGGTCAAAGCAACAGATATTCTGGCCAGTTTTTGCATTTACTAGAAAAACAGATATGAGGGGAGTTTCGGTTTTGGTTTTGTTTGGGTTTTTTGTTAACTCTGCAGACTGTGCCTTCTTAGTATTTTACTAGCTACCATCCTAGAAAATGCTTAGGAAGCACTAAGCTTGTTAGCTGAAATGTGGGTACCCACAGGTTTTACAAACTCTTCCAAACTAAGAACCTAGGGGGCTTGCTAGGCACCTGATTGCCCATAGTAGCCTAAGCACTAGGACTACCCCTCTTCTCTCAAAAGAGATCAGGTGAGAGGACAAAGAAAATGAAATAGTATTTCAGTAAGTATCCCCATACAGAACTTCACAAAGAGGTCACCATTTTAATATGCACCAAGAAGAAGTGAAAACCATTGCTCACACATGGGCATAGCATTTGGTTTCCAGCATCATCCAATGTGTGATACTGCACACTGTGCCAAGTGCTGCAGAAACCTAAAGCAAAGGGCCAGTCCCAGCTTACACTGGTCATTCAGGAAGGACTGAAATAAGCTGCAGTACAGCAAAGCAACACTCACTCCTTGAAAAACTAAACAAATGCTTTAAAAAGATGTATTTTCATCCAGATTCAACAGAAGTTTCAGCAAACATTTAAGGGGGTAATGATTTAGAAGGGAGGCAAGAGGAAAAATTTTACTATTTTGCTCAACTAAATCCCTGACCCTTAAAAGACCAAATTACTGACCCAGAGGTGGTTCTGGTACTTGTGCATCACTCAGTAATTCAAGGGCCGGGGGAAGGGGGTGCAGAAAGACGTGCAACTCAAGTCATGCTTTTGAAGGGGCTTGGTCTATATCATCCCTTCCTACTCCATGAGTGGCAAAGGCTGCCCCGTTCCTTTCAGGCACTTCCCATTTTCTCACTGCAGCCTCATGCAGCTCCATCCCCATCCCGTACAAAGACGCACTAACAGCCCAGTGCAACAAAGGAGGTGAGCTCTGGGCTCTGCAGGCAGACACAGAAATCAGCTGTTCTGTTCTCCACCCATTTTTGTGCTGTACCAATTTAATCAAACAGCAAGCAACTTTTGTCAGCGCTCCTCAGCAGCAGCCTGGCACACCAGCTCATTTGCTGGCCAACCTGCGTTTTAGGCCTTTGACAATAGCTCAGCATTCTGAGCACTCCACACATCACACACTGCTACTGCCGTGCTTGCGATTTCCATTTCATTCTGGGTCGGATTTTTTCCAGTGGTGGGAAGGTTTACATGCTGGCAAAGCCTTAACAAAACAATTAATGGGAAATATTCCTGGATATTATGGCAGAGTTTCTTTTAGAAAGAGAATAAAAGTCCTGCTGACTTCAGCATAGCTGAAACACAAACGCTCTTATTTCTGTTGAAACAATTGCTAGAATTTGTGTATTTCTCCTTTCTGTAACTTTTCTCCTAAAAACATCTTAGGCTTCAGAGAAACAGTATTAGTGCAACTCCTGCATTATCAGTGCGCAAGGAAGTTGCTATTTTAGGAGTTATAGGTCTTCCCAGCTTTCAAACACAAAAATGTCATGGGCTATATTTAGGTGTTGAGATTTTGGCATTTATGTGGGGGAGGAAGGGACTTTGAAATCTTGGTGCATCTGAAGTCAGCATGTATACTTTCCAGATTTATAACAGGACAGGGTTTATTTAGTTCATATTTGCTGAGTTGAGAAACAAAACATAAAAAACATGCAGGATCAAATCTTCTTGCTAATTCAAAAAATATGCCTTCAGCTGTACATAAGCATGACATGCACTAATTTTACAAACAATTTGAAAGTAATTTAAGCCCCGAATGACAAATATTCAGAGTACCTCAACAGAGAGCTGCAATCATCATTATTCTCCTTGCAGCACACTGAGATGGGACTGATCCCATCTGCTCAGGCAATGAAGCCAGAAATCAAAGTTGAGATAACACAAAATCTGGACTGTTCTTTCTGTTTATGTCAGAGAGACAGAACCCAGGGTGATTCTTAATCTTGAAATCTACTTTCATAAAGTTATAGCTAAGTTTTGAAAGCCTGCTCAACACTGAGATCACTTTTGAAGATTCCACATGCTGTAGGATTCACAGAAAATAAGCTCAGCCCTGCTTCAAGTCGAGGAGGGAAACCTAATCAAACCCACACAGGTGCTTTAACCCATTAGTGAAGGCTTCCACTTCCAATGGTGGAGAACAGATCATCTCCTCCTGAAACCTGCTCCAGCCAGAACATTCAGCTAGGAACTCCTTTCTCTGCTCTTTGTGCAGGACCAAGAATATCAGGTCATCTTTCTGTTTACAATAAACTTGCATGTACCTCAATGCCTCAGTTTGTGTTAAAAGAGAGCCACTATAAAACAGAGAGCTGGAGTTTTTAATCTATATCTTTCTCAAAACATTGCTCCCAAAAGAGGACTGTACTAATGCCTTGCATATGACAATCCTATTCATTCACCCAAGAGCAATTTGTCTGCATTTTTCAAGCAGCAGCATGGCACTGAAGCTTTATGTTCAGTTTGTGGTCTGCTAACGAGTGTTTTCAGCAGTACTGCTCCTGATCCAATTTTTCCTCACTCTGTATTTGATCATTACCCTGCCTTTTTCTTCTTATAGGCAGCATCACCTGGGTAAGCTTGTGTGAATCTGGCAGATGTGTCATCATTGCTCACTGACTTCCTTTTTAACGTTGTATAGGAAATTACCATTCTTGTAAATAGGTGTTTTGTACAAATAGCCCACTTTATATCAGAAGTCAATGGTCCACACAACCAAGTAAACAGCAGTAATAGCTGTTACCACAATAGCTTTTCTACTAATTCACATCAGCCTTCGTAATGACTTTTCCTTCATTATTACTGTTGGATTGATATTAAGCACCAATTATCCTCAATTCTTCACTACCACAACCCCGAGCAGACAGTGAGGACACGCTCAGTGGTAAGGCCGGGGCCCACAGCTGGAAGAGTTATCAACCATGTTCTGGGATAATCGCAAAAAGGAAATACTGCATTATTTTCTATTACTTCTACTCTTCAGAGGGGAGTAACTCTGGGTATACACTGTTCAAACTTAGACAGGAGCCCATTAGACTCAATTAATTATCACAGAAACACAAGGTTGGAAAAGACCTTTGAAGATCATCAAGTCCAACCAATCCCATCCTAAGCTAAACCATATCCCTAAGTACCTCATCTACCCTTTTTTTGAACACACCCAGGGAAGGTGACTCAACCCCCTCCCTGGGCAGCCTGTTCCAGGCCCTGACAACTCCTTCAGTAAAAAATTTTCTAATGTCTAATCTGATCCTGCCCTGGCCCAGCTTCTTGCAATTTCCCTTTGTCCCATCTCCTGTCACCTGGCTGAAGAGACCATCACCCACTTCTCCACAACCTCCCTTCAGGTAGTTGTAGGTGGTGATAAGGTCTCCCCTCAGCCTCCTCTTCTCCAAGCTAAACAGCCCCAGCTCCCTGAGCCGTTTCTCATAGGATTTGCCCTCCAGCCCCTTCCCCAGCCTGGTTGCCCTTCTCTGGACTTGCTCAAGGACGTCAATGTCCTTCTTATGGTGAGGAGGACATTAGAAGAACTATATTTGTGTATACAAAGAGACTAGTTAAGACAATAAAGTTGCAGCCATGAAGATGCCTCCAACACAAAAATATCTTTCTCCATGGGGCAAGAAACAGAAGCATTGCACAAAACTTACAAGAGGACAAACTCGGCTGGTTCACACCACCTAACCACTTGGTACTGCTGTGGTGCAGGCCTGAAGACCGTGAACTGCAAGGCAGTAAAAGCACCATAGCAGGAGATGGAAGTTCAAGCCTTCCACTGAAAGCCTTCCCTTTTCAAACCAGTTAAGAGAGCTTTTTCAAGACAAAATTGACTGACTGGAAATGTCAACTACAGTACTTCTGTGGCTTTAAGCAAGAAAAGGCAGGGGACCCCATGCACCCAGGGCACAATATCATCATCTTTTGACTGAAGCCACAAAGCAGTGCAGTTTCCTCCTCTGTTTCCCACCAAATACAGAAAAATAAATCACTGTTCTAGAGTCACATTTAGATCTCAATTAAATCTATGATGATTGCTGGCACGGGTGTTGAAATTCATGGAGTCCTTTAGAAAAAGACACACCAGGAGGAATCTCAAGCATATTCAAATCAGGGAACGTGATTTAGACCTATATGAACAGAAAAGGAGAGGATGCATTTTACAGTTCACTGTAGCTACTGAGTTATCCATCCCCACAGCATTATTATAGATTTCAAGAAGACTCAGCCTATTACATTTCGAACGATATTGTTACCACACATGGAGCCAAATAGGACCATAAAACAGGATGATCTGGCTCCTTATTGCAGAGAACACGGTAGAGGTCCAAATATTTGCTTTGCTGCCTGCAATAAGACTCTTCAATGAACAACTGAAGATACATAGCACAGTTGGCAGCAAACATTTGCATCAAATAGCCCATGCTGGTTACACATCCTGTATTTCTAGGCAAGGCTGCTTTAATTTCAGGAGGGGACTGGGGAGGACAATTGTTTGTTCTGCAAGAACACATTCACCCACAACCCCTGTATTCATTTATATTCTCACAAAGACCATAAGAAATAGCAGCCTGGTTATCTGGGTGTCTTGTTGCCCTGTGCTCATGCTGTAGATTCAGTGAGCCTCCACCATCATCTCAGAACCGGTGCCTGTCTGTGAGGACAGGAGAATTGAGAAATGGAGCATTTCAGATAGTTGAGTATTGGTCTTTAATTGCTAGGCTATTTATCCTGTAAAGTAAAAAGAAGTTGTAAATAGTAAGTAGTTGTATACTTTGTGGCACTATTCCTCAGTGGCTTCATTTAACACTCATCTGAACCATCTCAAACTTGTGGCTTGGTCCCAGCTGGGATCATTGCTTTCACTTACTAAATGTATGCAACATATTCCATCAGGCAATTGCTTGCTCATCAGTGTACAACCTGAGCTAATATATGACCCCTTTAAAACATTGTATTTGATAACAGGCTAACACCATGTGGTAACAGTGGCAAAACAGATGCATTTGTGAAAATTGCTACAGAAATTTTCAGGCTATAACGACAATCTCACTGTGACTCTTGAGATTAACACACCTTCCCCGCTCCTGACCATTGAAAAGCATAAATGGAGATATGCATTAAAGCCAACAAGTTCTACCTCCTCTTTTTACTTAAAACTTGCTTAATTAAGGCATTTATATTCCTGCAAATTACTGCAAAGTGACTGATCTAGAGGTTGCTCTGAACCTTACAGACGAAAGAATTTACACAAATTCCTTCTCAGAAGCTTTTTCCAAGTTCATTTGGCTTAAGAATCTTTGCAAAATGCTTCTTTTGATAATTCTGGCTAAATTAAACTTCTTTAGTTGGCCAGAATAGGAAAATATTTTACTATCTCACCATGAATCTGTTTCTTAAAGCTGATTAGCTCCTATTTCATAGCGCCTCTAAGTATTCCACTATCAGCAGCGACTCCCAAATAATCATGCTGGACACTTTCAATGAAGCAAAATTTACTTTAAAGCAAACAATTGCAAGTGCAGCATGCTTCAGATTTTATAATGTCATTTTAAGTATTATTGCCTAGTAGGAACAACAACAGCACAGCTGAAGCAGCTATTAGAAATGAACACAAGTCAGAGTTTTAATTGCAGCCTTAGAGGCATATTCACAGATGAATATATACCCTTCTCATTGCAAGTAGGATGTCCACATACATGATTTCAAACATGATATACATCTTCACAGAACATCACTCTGGTCTTCCCACACCTGATGTCTCTGATGAGGACAAGAATGCTTCTCCCCCACTTACCAGCTGTGTAACAAAACAGTGCAGGCCAATAAAAAATTAAAATTACACTTCAATATTTTTAACAGGGTTCCAGAAGAATAGACTATTTAGAGTAACATGCACAGATAGAACCATACTTTCTAGTCCTCCTACATTTGATTTTGTATGAAACCGTCCCAGATTTAAGAAAACTACACCTGCCAAGCAAAAACCTCCTCAAACCCTCAGTCTTGTCCCTTCAGAACACAAAAAGGCATTATATGATGTTATTTCCTGTGCTGGTAGAGGTCAACTATTGCACAGGGGTCATTTACATCTCTAGAGGAAAACCAGCACTTGTATAGCTGGTAACACCACCCTGTTTATGTCAGTTCATGCAGCCTTCAAGGGTACAACATCTTGTATGTTTCCTCAGAAGTCCCAAAGCACAGTTCTGTAACTACAGCTGGTAACAGAGAGGCTTACTGGGCAGTGCAAATCCAGAGAAGACTGCATAAGCATGAAAAGGATCAGAGTGAATGAAATGGGAAACAAGAGTCTTTGGCTGTTCTGAATTTAAATAAGTCAGTTCATGACACCTGCCTAAAAGAGAAAGTTCTAAATGCAGATCTGGAGTGCAGCACTCCTTACTATGAGCTGCTGCAAGCCATTTCCAACCTTCCAGCCATGGAGCTTTAGGGAGGACGACTCACAGCGGCTGCGGGAGCAATAACAGAGACCAGCAAGCTCTTCCAATGAGGTGAGATTAAACAAGTAGAGTGAAAGACCAAAAGCAACACAGGGCAGAGATCCATTCCACCCCTCCAGGCTTTAAAGCCAGAAGAAAACTCCAGCGACCAAAGGATTCCCAAGCTGCACATCACCACTTTTCTGCCAGTTGGAAAAGCATAAGCATGTTACTCTACAAAGATGAAGTATTGCACATACAGGGGCTACAGGAGCCCAACACAAAATATTTACATCGCCTCTGTTCCAATGTTACACTTCTGCACTCCTGACACTTAAGAGGAATCATGAAATACACAAAAAAGCAATCAATGCAAAGCTTTTAAAATAAATACATGTATCTCTACAGTGTATTCTGCACTTGAACTATGAAAAGGCTTTCTCTCATGCGATTTATTGATTGGCTATTGATAAACATGGCTAGATAGCTCATAAGGGTCAGCATGGCCTGATGAATCCCTGTATTGCCAATTACAGTATGCTGCATTAGCATGTCATCCACAGATAGCATACTTTAAGGTTAATACAGTATGGCATTTATTAATTGGAAGATAACGTTGAATAGTTTTATTCCTTCAGAATGAACTCCAGTTTTCTCATTAGAAACACAGCACAAACATGAAAGGAAAATAGGAACTGCAGAAGAAATATGCAACATACTTTGAAAATAAATTTGCCTGCACTACCAAAATATTTCAGTGACTTGCAAGGTCCTGGGCAGCACAACTGCCAGTTTCACCCAGTGAAAGTAACCCTCTACACCAGTTGACAGCTGTATCGGCTTCAGAGGTCCTGCCTACACCTCCAACCTCAATCACCTTCAAAAGGTAGTCTCTGAGGAAACAAAGGTCTTTCAATTCCTAACTACAGCTCTTCATTTATCAATAAAGCACCTCAACCTGAGCTGCTCAATGAGGAAATTGCCCTAACACAAACAGCACTGCATACAACATTGTGGAAACAGACTGCAGCCCAAGAGCCAAAGCTCTGGTGCTAAGCAAAGCCTGTCTGTTATTGTATTGCAGCTCCTCAAAAAAACAACCCCACCACCCAAAAAGGTTGAACTCTTTGGTGACCAAGACTGCAACCCTGAGTAGAATTTTAGTCTCTCTTCCTAGCCCATTCAAACTCATTATCCTCATCTTTAAGCCTTTTGTTCCAACAAACATTTCTTCTGTTTATCATTTATACAGCTAATTCACAAGTCACAGATCTCACACACCTGACCCTGTCCTTCCCTGTTCTTTGTCCCCACTTCTCCTGAGCCAGGAAAAAAACCCAGTAATTTAAAACAACCAGTAATTTAAAAATCCCATATTAAAGTACTCAGGAGAAATTTCATCCAGTGGCATGGACTGTACCCTGAGAACACTAATCCATAGATCCTCTTTAATGAAATTTAGGATTCAAAAAAGCCACAGAATGCAGCCAACCAGTCTCTTTATCCTGGTATTTTTCCAGTAATGAAAATTGTCCAGCTTTTTTTTTTTTTTTTGGCACAGTTATGATTAATTGAAGGGCAAAGGAGAATTGAGAAGGTTCCTGGTGTTTGGCTCCTCCATAAGGTATAATCACAGACATCAAGCTTACAGACCAGAAGTTTGGAAACAACCTCCTCTGAGTAGTAAAGTTTCCTCTTTTTCACAGCAAAATTTCAGTCACACTTGCTCCCACATTAAACCTGCCCACCTCCCACTAAAGATTTAAAGAAAGAGTATGGGTGTGTTCACAAACACAAAGACAACACAGCTGAACCACAGAAAGCACCTCTGACGTTCTCATCCTCCCCAGCTCTTCACCTTTTCACACCCGTTTCTGATAGCAGCCTCCCAAGACTGAGAGTTTGGTCTTGAAATAAAGCACCAGATATTAAGCCTATGACACAGCATAAAAAGCAGTAACAGAAATTACCAAAGAGTGAAGTCAGAGAAAAGGCAAGAAGAGGAATTCACACAATTACAATGTGCTCTCCGAGAGGGTCATTCCTCAGCTGATGAGCTCCAGAGGGAGCTCTGCATCCAGAGTGGGGGGAGGACTGAGTCCCTGCTGCTCCCCAAATAGCCCATTTAGGCATTCCCCTCCTCCCATTTAAATACAATGCACAAGTGCACGCTCACCAGCATGTCACCCTCCAGATGGTTTGTTTCTGCTCTATCTTTTTGCATTGGAAGAACAATTTCCTCATTAAACCTACATGACCTAGAGCATACTGATTTGGTATCCTTCTCCCATCTGGATTTCCGGTCCCTTTTCATCAACATCTGGTATTTCAGCAATCAACAACTACTGCTGCTGTCTTTTATAGCATGCAGTTAACACATAGCAGCCCAGTCTTTGAGAAATACTAGAAAGAAAAAGGGCAGGACACCAAAGGGAGAAAAAAATGGACCCAAAAATGGTATTTACAATGAGTAATTCACAGACCTGAGGCAAAAGATACACAGCACAACGCTCAGAACTACTGAAAAAGAAATACAGTGTGGAAACCCGGCAGTGTTTCCACTAAGCATCTCCACAAAGGCCTCAGATCCTTATGATAAACACATGATTAGAAGCAGGGTTTTTTAGCACTTAACTGAATTAAAGCATGTGTCCAGTCCTGGGCTCCCTGGGATAAAAAAGACAGGGACCTCCTGGAGAGAGTCCAGAGAAGGGCTACGAAGATGATTAGGGGCCTGGAACATCTCCCCTATGAGGAAAGGCTGAGTGAGCTGGGACTGTTTAGTTTGGAGAAAAGACTTAGGGGGGACCTAATTAGTGTTTATAAATAACTTAGACATGTGACGCAGGGGGACATGGCCAGCCCCTTTTCAGTGTCTGTGGGGACAGGACAAGGGGCAATGGCTGTAAGCTGGAGCATAGGAAGTTCCGCACCAACATGCAGAAGAACTTTTTCACAGTGAGGGTGAAGGAATAGGCTGCCCAGGGAGGTGGTGGAGTCTCTTTCTCTGGAGATATTCAAGTCTCATCTGGATGCCTATCTATGTAATATGAGATAGGGAGCTGCTCTGGCAGGGGGGTTGGACCCGATGATCTCTCGAGGTCCCTTCCAACCCCTACGATTCTGTGATACGAACAGCTACCTTGGTTCCTTCCCAGGCAGGCCACTGTCAGGGATGTGGGTGCAGTATGAAAGCTTGGAATGGTAAGAGGCTTGGGAGATGTGTTCCCTCACAGAGACCTTGATGTAAGGCAATTACCTCCAGCCTAAGAAATGGAGGTGTTGCAGCCTTCCTTTATGCTTTACCTAGGTGTACAGGTATTCCAGCTGGCAGCCTCCCCCACTCACCCTAACACACTGCTTTTCTAGAAGCAGCCATCAGGCGGGACAGGGTAAGTTGAGAGGCACATAGTGACACCACCACACAGCACAGCCCCTGAAAACACTAGCCAAAGGGACATCAACCAGCCACTGCATTCCCTCAGCAGGCCCAGCATAGAGCTCTCCCTCAAGGCCTCCAGCAGTGCTGGCCAGTCCTACAAACCATAGTGGCTATGCCCGAGCCCCACTGACACCACAGGCGGTGGTGTCACATCGCAGGCGCATAGCACAGTCCTGTCACCCCTCTTTAACACGCCCAGCCCGTCGCGCTGCCGGCCGGAGGCGGCCCGGGCCTACCTCGAGGGGTGCGGCTGCTCCGGGCGGGGCCGAGGTGAGAAGTGCCGCTCCGCCGGCGAAGGGCGGCCGTGCGACGGGAAACACAGCTGGGAGAGCTGCGTTCGCTTCCTGGGCGTAGCAGCCGTTTGTGTATGGGAGTCTGCCGTAGGGTGGGATGCGAGGCAGCTGTTGAGCAGTACCTGAGAGAGGGGCTCCAGCCCCCACCTCAGTGTCTCCTTGGTGGATGCTGCATGAGGAAGAGCCAGGTGAGGAGCCGCTGACTTCTGCGGGGGGCTCTAGTTACTCGTGCGCCTGGGCGGCATCGTTCCTGCCTGGAGCCCTTGCCTGGGGAGAGGTTTAGCCGGGTGTATTTCGTGGGGCCTGGCTAGGAAGACAGCTGTCCAGGGGAGCCCGGTAAATGTTGCTGTATATCTGTTCGCAAGCAGCTCTGTTTCCAGTAGGAACTACAGCTAAGGCAGAGGATGCACATGTGGGAATCAGGGAGATAAGGTTTGCAGAGAAGTTGTGTCTCTTGGTATTCTAAAGGGCATGAAAGAAATGGAGAAGCTTTTAGCTATGTACCCTGTTCCTCCCAATTCAATGTGCCTGCCTCATTGTGTGGGGAGCAGGGTGTAAGCAGGAGGCTTGGAAGCGGAGATACTTACTGGTGCAGAGTAGGCCCTGGGAAGCAAGGGGAGCAATTGATAAAGGACAGCTGGGAGCAGGAGTTTCACCTGGCAGCATGCAGTTATCAGGGGCCCTGGGCAGCTGAGTGGTCCTGCCTCTCTCCCTCTGCAAAACACCGTGGGATAGCTGAGGCTGGTTTGTGTCTGTTAGCTGTGGCTTTGCATGCGGCAGTGGCTGTGCAAAGGAGGTGTGAGTGCTAGCTAGGCGCTGGCTGGTGATTTTTGGGAGCTGGGAGTGCTCCCAGGCACCCAGGCCCGAGGCCTGGCTGTTGTGCCTCTCTCCTGCTGCAGGGAGAGCGTGGTGTGCTGCTGATGGGGGACTGCCCACTCCATGGCTTGCCTGCGTAGTGACCCAGCCTCACCCCGCGCTGTTTATGGGATCACTGCCTGAGATTGTATGGCTGCAGACTGCAATGCTGGTAGGCTGCTGCTTTTCTAGGGAAGGCAAGGCTTCCCCTGGCTCGAAGGAGGAGGAAGTGAACAGGTGGTGAACGTCCCAAGAGTGAATACAAAGAAGAATTCGCTTGCAACAGCCCCTCACTCGAGGCTGAAAATGGGAGTTGCTTAATGAGTGTTATATTTCTCTAAGGGTTTTTTCTGCTTCATTTCTTGGGACCATTTGAGGGTATTCGTTGACAAAAGAATATGGGCTAGGACTCTGCAATTGCTTTCATGGTTCCCTCACCCCGGTGTTTCAGTAACTGTTCTTTTATGTGGGTTTATGCTTTTTTTTTTTTCCTTTTTTTGGTGTGTGGCATAATGGATGACTGACCACCTTTTTGTGAGACCCCACCTGCCTCTGGCTTCTCCACAGAGGTTAAGGTAGAGAAGATTAGCCTTGTTTTCAGATGTAACGCTGGCTTCCTGTAAGCAGCTGTGGGCTGGACTTTGGAGTCAGTATTTCAAGTGTGTTTAAAAATGCAGAAGCTGCAATAAATGCAATTGAAAGGTTTGGTAATCAGGAATGAAAGGGAATGAGCTTGTTACTTTGTCCTGCTTCCTCAGGGAAATTGAAAATGTGGAGCACTAGTTTCAGTTCAAATGGAGGGTGGGTTTTTTGGCTCCGTAGCACTTCTTTTTTTTAAGCAGCTGATTAAATGAAATGAGGTAGAAATCAAAAGATATAGCATAACGGGAACCCCAAGAATAGTTTGCTTTCCATGTACTAATAAATACCCCACCTATTATTCTGAATACCAGAAATTGCTAATGCAAAAGGGTTTGGACTGCCTGAGATGCACTGGTTAGATTTCAGGGTTAAACTGAACATGTCCCATTTCCTTTCTGTTGATAAAGTGTGAGTTTCTTTGAATGGAGCTATGGAGAGTGTAAACTTACTATTCCTCTGATGACAGAACAAATAGGCTCGTCAAAACATTTACACATAGTAAGTTACCTGAAGATTCTGTATATCTATGTAGTCAGTACCTTCTTTTACAAGTATATAAACATAAAGTGCTTAGGGGAAATGTTTCCAGTTATTGTTTATTTATACAGGAAGGCCTCTTAAAGGAAACATGACAAAATAGAATCCCCTCATGCTCTGCTTCGTACAGGCAGAATAAATTATTGTATTAGACTTGAAATTAATTTTTTAAGTTGCAACTTGACTTTTGCAAAAAGACAAATAGACTGTGGGTATGACAATGTGCAGAATATCTTCCTATGAATCCTACTCAGTGCTCTTGCAGGTTCTCAGGAAAAGACTTATTTTTGTATAAAGGGTCTTGGGGATGAGGAATTTGTCTGAGCTGTGGAACTGCAGTAGCACGTTTCAATCTGGCATTTTGGCTCATGCCTGTCAATACTGTTTAAAAATTGGCTGATCAGTTTTTAGGACATTAGGACATAATGCTGCCTGTCTTGTAACAGCATTCTTTATTTTTAAAGTGAATTTGGTGCTTATGAAAGGTGACAGGTTTACAGCTGTAAACAGCGTGGGTTTTTCACGCCCCCTGGGTGGAAATCAAGCACCCAGAGATTCATTAAGCAGGTCTGAAGATCTTAGTGGCCTAGCAGACTGAGGATAACAATTGTGTTTTCTTTACAGTACTTTTGATTCTTTTTTTCAATATCCATTTCCTTTTCTTTGAAAGAAAACCAGTCTTTGTTAAACTTTATTTTGGGTGATATGGTTTCAAAAAATCTGTCTAGCCAAGACCTTTTTTTGACTTGTAGGTGCACGGAAGATTTTGATCTGTGTGGCTCATAATGAGCCAGGCCAAAAAGGTACTTAATGCCCTATCCTGAATCGCCAAAAGGCTGGCATATGTGAAAGTGTTTCTTTCCCAACAGCCTTCTGAACAGCATGGCTTGAAAAGAGCTGTGTGTTCTGACCCACTGTAGTCTGCAGCAACTTCACCATACTTTCTCCCTCTATGCTTTCCTTACAACTCATGATAATTTTCTTCCCTCTTCAGTCTTTGGCATTTTTGTTGTGGCTAGCAGTAGGAGCACTGTTTGCACATAGTGCATCTTTCTTTTACTGTGGGCTTGGTCAGATACTTCCAGGAAGTAATTCTGTGCCTCATTCTAACTCCATTTCCTGCTCTGCAAAAGGGAGAAAATTCTTTTGCATTGTAAAAACTTGTGCAATCTACTTGTAAGATGAAAGTAATATTAAATGTCTTTTGTCTTCTAAAAATCACCATTGTTGTACCACCAACTTGCTTTGTATATTGCAGGTCACCAATTTCTTGTGTTGGTAAACTTGCTGTTAAGTAGAGTTCCTGCAGATTTTCAAAATATGTAATATTTTTAACATTATAATAACACTATATGCATATATATGATAATGTATCAGGATATATGAGAGATTTAGTTTCTTAAAATGAGAACTATTCCTATTTATCATACAGGGTGTATTAGTAGCTTCAGCTGTTGTTATAACCTGATACTGTAGTGGGAAAGAACACTAACAAATGCTCCTTCTGTGACTGGATGTGTAAGAAATTATTGGCTTTTTTCCACCTTTATTCATGTCTATTTTTATTAACTTCAGACATGACGCAAATCATCAGCAAAGAGATGTGCACTGTTAGGAGTACCTTATTTACTTATGCAATTAAATTGCTAGAAGAACCATAGAAGAAAATTTATTTTTAAACCCAAACTTGGAATTGAAGTCCAGTTTTAAAGTGACTCCTTTTCTTGTCTGTATTTCAGGCATGTGTTCTGGATTTTAAGGTAGGAGGGGGTTTGTAATTCTTCCATGAACACAGACTCACGGACTGAGGGATGTTAAAGGTAGGAAAGATCTCCTGGAATATCCAATAAGGGAATTCCTTTATCAGTATGTGATTCCAAGAAGTTTTCTTGGTCTAGTTCAGTAAGGCCAAAATGACTGAGTTTCAGTGATTTCCTCAGAAACTGTATTTTTATTTTTTTCAAAATTTTACCTGATATTTCAAATACGTATTTGTTCTCATTCCATCATTTATATATAAATATTTTTCTCCATGGTTGTGTTTATTCTATTGTTAATAATTTATGCAGTCTTGTTTTGTTGCCTTTCAGCCTTGGCTTGGTCAAGCTGTGTGCATTTAGGGCACTTAATTTTTTTTCATTGCAATGGAGGTATGGTATTGCACACAGAGAAATACACGTCTGTCAGTTGCCTGTCAGCACTCTCCTAGCACAGCGTAAACCTGCTGAGTTCTTAGAGAGACTGAGCCTTTAAGTTCAGCAGAGCTGAGCTGTGTTATGCCTGTAGTGACCATTTTGTACTTGCTTACTGCATTTATTTGGTCTCAGTTCATGGTATGTGTGTCTCTGTTCCACGCAAAGAGAAATTAACCCTTCACACATTTCTGTTGTTAACTGTAGGAAATCTTTCCCTCACTGCTGTGGTGGGGAAGCATGGCTGTGATGATGTGATCTTGTCAGTCTTGTCAGATCTGGGTCATGTGGAGCGGGATTCGCGTGCCTGCCTGGCAGTGGCTTTTGCCTCCACAGCCCAGAATCGTGGCTGCCTTTGCTTGTGTGAATATTGCTGCCTTCTCCTGATTAGCTTATAGTTGGTGTTTGCTCTCAGCTCTTGTTCAGTTTTATCATCCATAAATACCCTAAAACCTTGTGCCATTTATATGCTGACAGGCAGCTTTTCAAATGGAGTTGTAGTTTGTTGTCCCAGTAAGTCAAAGCATAACATTTTTCTGGCTACTTGATGTTTGCCTTTGTTCCCCATCTAAATCTTGCCTTCCCTTTACTCCATCCAGCAGTGATTTTTCAGCTCTTCCATATTCCTTAAATAGATAGGCTGAGTGAGCTGGGACAATTCAGTCTAGAGAAAAGAAGACTAAGGGGGGACATAATTAATGTTTATAAATATCTTAAGCATGGGATCCAGGGGGAAGTGGCCAGCCCCTTTTCAGTGTATGTGGGGACAGGACAAGGGGCAATGGCTGCACATTGGAGCACAGGAACTTCCACACCAACATGGGGAAGAACTTTGACACAGTGAGGGTGAGGGAGCCCTGGGACAGGCTGCCCAGGGGGTGTGGAGTCTCCTTCTCTGGAGAGATTCCAGCCCCGTCTGGATGCCGCCCTGTGCAATATGAGCTGGGGAGCTGCTTTGGCAGGGGGTTGGACCCCATGAGCTCTTGAGGTCCCTTCCGACCCCTGTGATTCTGTGTGATTTTTTCAAGGTGTCTCGGTGGCTGAAAAAAGAGCAATGAGTTGATTTACAGATTTCTATTATTCCCAGTAGATATTCTCTAAGCAGTGGATTCAAGATAAAGCAGAATCTGTTGCAACATACAGACCGGACAGGGCAATTAATTAATGGGCATTGTCAGCTAAAGCAGAAATAAATGGGGGAGGAGGAAGAGCCCCACTAACCACTTCTTGCTGTAATGTGTCTGTTTACATGATCAGTGTTCAGCAAGGATGGTGTCTCTTCCATAGTGAATAGTGACTATTTAAAAATATATATTTTTTTTTTATTTTGGGGCTTTGGGTTTGGTGTCTGTTTTGTTTCTGTGCAAGAAGCTTTTCTCTTAAGGTGGTAGGCATTAAGAATGTACCTGTCAAACAGTTAAGCTTGGAAAAGGCTTGTGCATAATAGCTCCCTGGCAGCCTATTATGACACAGTCCTCTCTGAGTATCATCTTCTATTCTTCTTAGGAATTTAGAAGCTTTTGAAGCTAGTGATTTTGGAAAAGCTGTCCAGGTTACTGAGCTAAAGGAACTGTATATTTCATAGAATTTTTTAGTTCAGTTATTTCCACTGGTCTGGTCTTTCCAGTAACTGGAGCATAAAAAATCATGCTCTACCTTAATGCATCTGAGGGAATACTTTTAGTTTACCTTTAGTTTGTCAAGAGGCAGCATTGTACAATTGAGAAAGCCATGACTTTTTCTAGTGAATAAATCCTCAAAAAAATTGTGAACAAAATTAATTTGGTTTTTAACTAGTCAAAATATTCTTGAATGCAGGCAAAACCCTTCATCCAGAAACTTGTTTTAAGAAATATGTGGTCCCTTTTCTTCATGTATTTTTAAGATGTTTAACCAGTGTCTACTCAGAAGTCATCATGATCACAAAGTCTGTTTCCATACAATTGTGAATCATATGTCACAGCTGATTGTGTTGTAGTAACAGCAAAATGTGATCAATAGAATTTTTTTCTTTCAGCTAGTGATGAGTAAGATGTATTTGTGAGTAATTTTAAGTTACACTTTCTTCCCTTCAGACAGCAAAATGCAAAGAAGTGATGATCATTGAATCACTAAGTGATTTTTACAGATACTACATTTCAGGATAGAGATCTAATCTGATTAAAAGATCTTGGGACTTTGAAATCATTTAGATCTTTGTCCTGTCGTGGTAGTGTATGTGTATGAGTTACCATTACTGCTGTCAGAGGTCTGCAGTGTCTGAAAGCCGTGGCAAAGAGACAAATTCTTCCTCAGTTTCAGTATCATCACAGTAATCCCCAGCATGGTCAGTACTCATGACCCGAGGGTTTGGAATGTACTCTTCCTTTGGTTGCACTGTGCTGTGTTGAATTTAGGCTTTAGAGTGGTTTTTTTAGGTAATGTCTTCCTGGTGGATGGAGGCTCCTGTCCAACTGAAAGTAGTCCACTGGAAAGCTTTAAATTTTGCAGGACCAACTGGAATGCAGTGTTGCCTGTGGAGCTCAGTTTTGCATAGTTTTGTACATTCACATATCCCTGGAATGACATCATTTGCCAGCAAGCCTACGGGTTGGGAAGTGTCATTGACTCTGATGGCTTGCAGATCTCCAGGAAACAGGAGTTGTCTGTAACCTTTAGCAGACTAGTTGGTCAGCAGAAAACTACCTGTATCCCAAACAATAGTCCACCTGGGGCGTAAAGATGAGTTCTGTATTTTCAGAAAGTTTTGCCTTTGAAAAACCATTATGGCCATTAAAGTTAGTATTTTGTTAGTAAACAGATCAGTGTTAAGGTGTTTTTAAAGCATGGCTTTTTGCTTGTCAAGCACTTGCACTTCACCCTGATGAAAAGGGAATTAAGGGGCAATGATTAATGATTTACTGAGTTGAAATTGCAAGGAAAGATTAAGCATTTATAAAACAACTAAGTAGTGACAGAGGAAAGGCTTTGACTATTGTCTAAGAGTATCTGAAATTTAAGCAAGGCATGGAAGGAAATGATTTGTGTGTGTTGGGAATAGCCCTGCTGAGGAGGACTTGGGGATTCTGGTGGATGAGAAACTTAACATGAGCCAGCAGTGGCTCTTGCAGCTCGCAAGGCCAATGGGATCCTGGGCTCCATTAGAAGAGGGGTGGCAGCAGGGACAGGGAGGGGATTGTCCCTCTCTGCTCTGCCCTCGTGAGGCCCCATCTGGAGTCCTGTGTCCAGAGCTGGGGCCCCCAATACAAGAAAGATGTGGAACTGTTGGAGAGGGTTCAGAGGAGCCACGAAGATGATTAGAAGGATGGAGCACCTGCCCTACAAAGAGAGGCTGAGGGAGCTGTGCTTGTTCAGCCTGGAGAAGAGAAGGCTGTGGGGGGACCTCATTGCAGCCTGCCAGTCCCTGAAGGGACCATACAAACAGAAGGGGAATCAACTTTTTAGACGGGTAGACAATGGTAGGACAAGGGGAATGGATTGAAACTAAAGGAAGGAAGGTTTAGATTGGATATTAGGGGGAAGTTTTTTACAGAGAGAGTGGTGAGGTGCTGGAACAGGCTGCCCAGAGAAGTAGTGGATGCCCCGTCCCTGGAAGTGTTCAAGGCCAGGTTGGATGGGGCCCTGGGCAACCTTGTGTAGATCCAGGCCTGGAGGTTGGTGGCCCTGCCTGTGGCAGGGGGGCTGGAGCTCTATGATCCATGGGGTCCCTTCCATACCATGCCATTCTATGATTCTAAGAAGGCTGTGAAAGAGAATTGGACTTCTGTGAAAACTTTTGCAGAGACAAAAATCATTTTGCTCTTGGTGTGTATTATGGTTAGCAGAAGTGCTGTGGTGCTTTATGAAAAGTTTTTCTTCCCTGCTTTTTAAATCTAAAATAAAGCCAGTTTGCAGCTTGATCCTTCTGCATGTAAAATGTAACACTGTAAGCCTTTGCCTTTCAGCCTCCTGAGGCTGAAACAGAGACGGATTGGAATTAGAGGCAATGTACTATTATGATAATCTTTATCACACTACCTTTTTTTGCTTCCGTAGGTGAAAGGAAGGGTGATATATCATGGGCTTTGGTGTCTTGTAAAAAATGAAATGTGTGTAGAGCACAGAGAAAGGGAGCAATTCTGATGTGATTTCTGGGAAGTTCTGTGATGTCATTTTGAATCCAAGTCATATAGTGATTGAGCAACTGATATTTCAACAAAATGTTGACATTTTATGAGAACAACAGAACAAATTTAGTCAATAATAATAATTTTTAATTTAAAGACAATTTAAAACAAAATTATCTTGCTCAAGGTAAGACATTTATGACTGACAAAAGTGGAAAATTTGGGTGGGTTTTTTTTTTTTCACAATTATCTTTCATATTTGTTTCAGAGTGCTTTGTATCATAGCATAGCACATCACCCCTCCTTATCATCGCTATTGCTGTCCCAGTAGAAGGCTTCTATCTCTTTTGGGTATCTCCGTAAATTGGTGCCTGAGCAGTTATAACTCACAAAGCAATAACTGGTAAAATCTCTGATATCTCTGCTCCTGGTTTTGGCTGTTTACAGTTTTATAAAGCAGCTAAAGAGTTTCATGCAGCGCTGCATATAACTGCAGAGCCCCATCCCTGGTTGCTCATGACATCCTCCCAAGGATGATGGAAAACAGCAGGGAAGGGATGGAGCTCACTCAGTTTGCCCCTGAGAGGTGGAACCAGTTTGTTGGTGGAAAGGAAAAAGTAAAAAGAGTGAACTCTCCTTCTCAGCCAAACTTGAACCCATATGAAACAAAGAGCACTATCAGCACACAGGGAAAGGTGTTTTCTTTCCTTTCTTAGTGTGAAGGTGTCCAGATAAAAACATACGGTTCCTGACTTCCCACCATCTGTTCTAACCTTTGTGTGTACTTCTTGTGTCTGTGGGGAATAAAAGTGCTAACTTCCAATCGAGGTACCTAGCAACTTTTGCATATGGTGTCAAACTGACACCTTTTAGCTTGAAAGCTGGTTAGAGGAAATGAGTGTTGGTGACAAATGTTCCACCGTATTATAAAGGGAAATGCTTTTGTTTTCACTGCTGGGAAATTTTCCAGGTCTTCACCATGAGCTTTTGGCAGAGCAGGCCATGAATAATTACTTACTGATTTCATCCAGTAAACTGCTGAGCTCCTAAGAAAAATAATGTGATTTTGAGGATTTGAAAAAGGTAAGCTACACTGTAACAGTTGGGACATCAGGTTGTGTTGTGTAACAGTGATCCTGAAGGATCTGAGACCAGGGACTGAGTTTCTTGGATTAGCAAAGCTGGCACCAGTGTGAAAAGTTCTTTCAGGCCACTGAAACGGCATTCTGCATTGTCTTTAAATTATGGTTAGGTTCAGCAGCTGCTCATAGGCTAGAGAGCACTGATTTTTTTTTAATTTTTTTTTTTCCCCTGCAGGATAGGGGGGGAAAATGGGTGAATTGTAAGTTACTGGATCTATCTCAAGGGGTCAGAGTGTTTTGGTAATTTAAATAGCCCAAAGTCTCATCTAGTTCTGTTATCTCAAAGGTAGCATGCAACATTTTTCCAGCTGGCTTAGGGCATTCAGAGGAGGACTTAGTTACTTGTTTTCTTTTGGTAGAAGATTAGAAATTCCTTTTTTAATCATCAAGGACTGATTGCTTTGCGTGAGCCATCAGAAATAATGGATAGCAAGTCCAACATGAGTGGTCTTTGCCTCCACCCCCTTCACCATTCTGATTATTTAATCCCTTTAAAAATATGAGAAAGCCTGGATGCAGTTTAACAATAGTTCTTAGAGAACAAGATTCTCTTTTTCATTGCTTGGAGAAATTATGATCTTTTCCTTTATTTCAATAGCTGCACTGCTGGAGTAGCAAACCTATGTGGTCAAAATCATGTTTATGTATGTTATGGAAATAAATCATTTGTAAATGAAATCAAGACTGTGTCTGTCTCCTATGACAACTGAGTCATTTGCAGCTGTGCAAAATGAGGATTGACACTAAAAGCCTGGGATGATTTAAGGGAAATGACAAACTCACACTTTTGCAATAGTAAAGTACTATATGTTTTAAGGTGGGTGGGAAACCTAGGCAAGTGCATAGCTGCACATTTCTAATTTATCACTTAATTATTATTGAGAAACTTAAAGGCATTTGTGTAAAGTCACGTGTACCTGACAGAACAGTACCTGAGAGGTTTTGGTATCCTGAATGTGAACAATAGTAACTTTTGCACAATTATAAACATTGCAATAGTAATTTTTGCATAAATGTGTGGTTTGAATTAATATGAAATATTCGTGGTCCATATAGAAATTTCTGAACACATAAGAGCAGAGCAAATGAGTCTGAGAATAGAGCTTGAGCCCAGGAGTGCTGCAGTGACAACCTGCAATGGTGGGGTTCAGACTGGTGGGTCTGCATGTTCTCAGTTGGTGGATTCTTCTCAATGCGTTTGGCTTCCAGAAAACACCTCTAGGTAGTGCTGGCATCATGTAACATTGTGACATAAGCAATGAATTGGGATTGTTTATGTCTGTATTTTTTGTGGATGTTTACTTTTTGGACCTTGATGTCTATTAGTGGTGTGAATTCAGATACTTGTTTGGGTTCCTCCACTTTAGTCTTCTGTCATCTTATCAGATTGGCTACATAATTTCCTCTGAGGTAGGATCAGGCTGCAAGTGGGAGCCTAGGCTCTCTGCTAGCTTTTTTTCTTCTCTTTTCTTCCCTACCTTTCCATTCTTTATGTATTAAAAGCAGCTCAGTAAGTGTTCCTCACCAAGTTGCTTGGATACTGTATATAGACAATGTTGTTGCTCCCAAGCACCTCATCTAACTTTGCTTGTTGGAACTTGGCAGTGCTAGAGGATCCAATTGGTTTTTGCACAAGTGTAAGTTGAGGGTAACTCCTCTGAGCACAGGGGTGTTACCCACTAAGAAAATCAAGACCAGGGTGTCCTGCTGTATTCACAGCTCCTCTCTCCTGTTGCAACTCCATCCCTCTCCCTGCCAGCTTCCCTGTGACCCATTACTGTCTGTAATCCCAGGGGCCTAACTGAGAGCAAGGTGCTTTGTTGTTGTGAACTTACTCCTGGTTTTTTTATTTTGTTCTCAAGTTGTCTCTCGTTTGTGCACTGCTTACAGAGTGAGATCTAACCTTGAGACATGAGAGAGGAGGGACAGCAGTAGAGAATGAAAGAGCCTTAGAAGACAGGGGCCTGAGGAAGTTCTTCAACCTAATCACTACAGAAACAGACTTGGGGATGGCATACAAAGGAATGCTGAGGAGAGGTCTGGTTTCCCAGGAGACTGCTCTGTGTTTCACAAGAGATTGAAGTTGGGGGTAAAATCCAGTCTTTGAGCCTGGAAACAGGGAACCCAAGGCTAGATTCACCTTGTGTTTCTCTGTAGTTTAGAGTGAGAATGCCTAATCTACAGTCTGTGGTGCAAAATTGGCCACCAGCCCAATTAGTCTGGTTGGATTTTTGCCACCCTTTTTCCCATAGATGCTTTGGATGTGAGTATGGCATAAATCAGATAAATTGTTTCAGAAGCTTGACTCTACCATCTTCTTTCTTGAGCCTTTCTGGTCCCTTCACTATTGCTTGACTCCCAGACCTCTTCTGAATTAGTGGTGAAGTCATCCCGATTCTTACAGATTTTTCCAGGCTTGGGCCCTGGAAAAAGTAAATTAATTTCTGGAGTGTAACTTTCTATTCCTTTTTTTTTTTTTTTAAATAGAGGTGATAACATTTTGACAAATTACTTGTCCTATTAAAATTGCTATCTTTTTATGTAATGATTATACCCATACGTGGCATTTGTTTGAATTCTCATCTCATTTCTGGTTATATTGCTCACGCCAGTCTAATTAAATGCTGTTTTCCTGCTGGAATGTTACATCTTCTTAGCCAAATAATTAGATTGGCTGATGATCTGTGACATACAATTTCTTTGTCTTTGCATTTGTAGCTTGCTTTTAGGGAACATTGCTTCGTTCCAGGTCTGTCAGCAGATGAAGACTTGAGCGCAGTGAGGGACAAATACAGCATGTCTGTGGGAGACAGTGGGCATGAGTAGCGAGGGTCTGGAGCTCCCAGTGGGATGGGGTTTTGAAAAATGTTGAGCTTCTATTGTGTTTGACTTTACCTTTGCCAGCTGCAAAAATAGCTGGTGTTGCTTTCTTCTCATGTTTCTCTTCTTTTCCCTTCAAAATCAAGCCCTAAACATTTTATTAAATGAAATCCAATTACTCTGGCTGAACACATATCCTTTGTTTTATTGAAAAGAAGAAAAACTATGAAAGAAAAGCAATTATGTGAGGAAAATAATGGTGTGCCTCACGAGTGGTGCTACTTCTTTCAATGCCTGGGTGCTCTTTCCATTCTGTTTCTTCCCCCTAATTCTTCTTTCTGTCTGAGCTGGACTTGAGGCAGAACTGAAGGTAATGGGAAAAGTTTGTGCAGATTCTGGGACTTGGTTCTCAAGATCCATAATAACCAGCAAAACTCGAGGCTTCCTGTAAACCAGGGGCAGAAGCCTGAAGAGGCGAAGTGCTTGGGTGGACTGATCTTAAGCCATACAGTATGCATGCTGCAAAGCAGATGCTCTGGCCCATCTGCTGTGCTTTTCTAGTGGCATAACACGTTTGTCACAAGCTACCTTGCACCATGAGAATTGGTCTCTTCTGTCCAGCCTGAAGTGAATCAGCTGCAGCACAGAGTGGAAACCATCGATCACTGTGCCACGTGGTGCTGTGTATGCCACACTGGGCAGTGCCAACCAGAGGGAAACTGGGATAGACCCCTGCCCTCTCAGAAGATTTGCTGTGGGCCAGATGCTGATACTTATTTCTACCTTCTGCTTCCTCTATAAGCTGACACATGGGTCTCACTATCCTATGGGCAGGGCCCAGAATTTCCACCCCAGGTGCAAGCTCCAGATGTGCTAGGCAGGCTTTGTGCATGGTGGGACTTGGCTATTTCCTTTCTTGTGTGGTTTGTAAGAGCATAGGCTGAAGGAAAGCAGGTTTCTCCTAACTGAATATGTACCTACTACATTCTGAGGAGTGTTTGTTGGCAAGCTGGTCTAATTTTTATTCCATCTTAATATACAATATTAGCAAGTCATGGTTTTACTGTTCAAATTCCTTTTCATGCTGGGAGAAAGTCTGCACTATTGGTTTCAGTGAGACATTTTGCAGCAGAAAGGCATGAGGTTGGTGGGCTATCCTCTGTGGTAGGAGCTACAGTCTGAGAGCAATTTGGGCATCAGTTTCAGTATACAAGATTAGTTTATTATCCACTCTTATTTTTAAATGAGTCTGTACTGCATAAAAATGAGTGTATCCCATATATAGGTGCCTCCATCCCCCCACCCCCGTTCTCAGTAGAATTAAGAAGAGGCAAGTTAATAACTAGTGTAGAAATACTGTTCAGCAAGGGAATTATTCATGTTTCATGCTGGCATCAAGGCCTCAGCTACACATATCAGTGTCACAATTTCTACCTGTCTTATATTCTCACCCTAACAGAGATATCTGATGCTGCTCTGGAAGGCTCCAGTCTTTTACAAGCATTAAAATTGGTGAGTCTTTTCACTGTTTTATAAGAGGATTCAGGTTAGATCCTAAATTAATTGACTACAGGTGTAATACCTTAACATGGGGGACATGCCAGTCCAACAGTTTATGCCTTAGAATTGAGAATGGTTCAAAGAAAATGTCTGGGCTTGCAGGGCATGATGAACAGTTGTGTCATACAACTACATCATTTTCTAAGTACCTTATATGCAGTGTAACCAGGGAAGTCAAGAATATACAGGACAAAAAAATATTTCCCCAAATAGCTTCACTTAGTTGGGCTTTTTTATTTCCTGTTTGTCTTCATTATCAATAAGTGCATTATTATGCATATCTATTATTATGGACATCCCTTTTAGAGAACTTGGCAATGCTGATTTGAATTTTTAATCTACCTTCCTAAATAAGCTTTATCCAAACATTTCCTTGGTAAGTGGTCACTTCAAGTAAAGCAAAGGCATGGCTTAGAAAATGGAAAATAAATGGATTATTTGGGGGATTTTTTTTTTTCCTAAAGTACCATTTTAAAAAATGTGCTCAAATGATTTCTAAGAATCATTAATTATTTAAAGTTAGTTCATTAGGAATAAAAAAAATTAAGAATGTAAGCCTTTAAATCCTTTCATCTGCTGTGATGTGAACTCAAGGGTTTAATCACAGAAAGTTGTGGCTGCTGCTGCTGATGCACCTGTCAGCCTTCCTTACCAGTGTGGAAAGCGCAGTCAGTAAGGATAATTTTTCAAACTGACAGTCACTTTTGAAATCAGTTCCAGTGCATTAGAATGAATCTAAAAAAATATAAAGAATATTATTTTCGAGGAATGTGAGGGGGGAAAAAGCTGCTATTGAGAGGAATTTGATTAGGAAAATTTCTTTGGCTTATCTGTAGCATTCTTGCAGGTGTTTAGGGGAAAAAAAAGAGTGGAGTAAAGGAAAAGGGCGAGACAGCTCCATAAGGAACTTAGTCTGTGAAAATGGCAAGAGAAGTAATAACTTAGCAGCGTTTATCGTCCACAGGTAAGGCAAATGGGAGTGAAACACTGAATTATATCTCAGTGTGACACTCCTAAAGGGTGCACGGCTTTCTTGTAGTAAAGCTGAAATTCGTTTAAAAGCCTGCTGATCTGTAGTCCTTACACATACATAGCTCTGCCTTCAACAAGTCAAAGACACCTGGCAGTCCCAAGCTGTGTGGCTGCAGTGGCCTAGAAATGCTCTTGCATTGTCAGGGTGTGCCTTCCGCTTGTTTGCTTGCTTTGTGCTTCAGCCGTGCAGCTCGCCTTCTCAGCGGGACTTGCTTTATGCTGCACTGCTCTGTTTGTGCTAGTGCAGTGATTAACTTGCTTGCTTCAGAGTTTCACAGTGTATAGTTTTCCAATTAAGAACTGACTGTTAAACAGGAAGTTAAATTGCTGCTGTGACCTTGCTGTAAAAGCCATGGGGCAGCCATGGAGCAGCCTCGTGTGTCAGGATTTGGCTCTGTGGGGAAAGCGTAGGTCTCGATGCAAGATAGCCTGTGGGAAGTGAATCCCTTTACCTCTTCTCCTCAAAGAACCCAAGTTTCTCCTCAATATAGTGGGGATTGTGAAAGGAAGATTTAGCAGACAGGTGAAAAAATGCTACCCTACATACCTGTTTTCTCCTTCTCTCTACCCTGGCAGAGATAGTTGAACAGACTGTGTGGATCTGCTTCTAAGCCTCCCTAGAAGCACATGTATGTTATTTTCTTCAGCCTTCTCTAATATGGGTTAGGTAAGCTTCAACAGGGGTGACAAACTGTATCTAACTTAGTAATTATGCCATCTGAAGAATACCCACTTATGAGTGTGATATAGGACTTCCCTAAAGCTCAGGACTGTTTTACAGCCCACCTCTATTCCCAGGCTCTGCAGAGAAGTGCATGGAAGGCTTGAGGAGAAAACTGGTTTACAGTTGCATTTATCATCCTTTTACTGAGGATATTTAGCCAAATATTGCTGCAGAGCAGCACTATGCAACGATCACCTGTGGTTATGAAAGGGGAAATGTGGATGAGGTGATTACAGAATCAGAATGCATGGAAAGCATAATTTATTATTATTGTTAGGCATCATGCATAAACCAGGGTGGACAGTAGAGCACTGCATAGGCGATGGATCTACAACCCCCATCGTTATAGTACAAACTCTTACTTTTCCTCTCTCACCCAATATGAAATTTTTCCTGAAAACAGAGGTTTCCAAGCTCAGCATTATAAACACATGGATACTTTGGCTGTGCTGTTCTTTGACGATTGGGGTTTCAACAAGTTTTTCCAAATGTATTTATTTTGTACAAGTGGTTTCTGTTTAAGCAGCTTCTTGTGGCAAAGAAAAAAGTGTAATAGGAATGTTTTGGCTAACTAACCCATTGGTAATGAATAGACTGGGAAGATAATTTGGACATACAATCCCCCACTAGCCTGGGACAGAAATTAGACATGCCAGTCTCTTAATGTTGTGGTTGGAATTCTTTGTCTTAATAATGAGTAAATATAAACTGTTTCTTCATGCATATTCCTTGTTTAACATCCTCATGATGGTCAGAGTTAGCACAACTTTTCAACTGCATCTTTTACTGAAGTGTTTCCTTCCTCTAAGTGTTGTTCCTGTGCCTATTAACTATAGCTGAAAATTTCATGTAAGACTCCTACTGCCTTTGTGTGGATTAAGTTCTGGCACATGCTTCATGTATACAGCTCTGTGGTCCTGGAAATCTCAAAATTTATCCTGAGCAATCGGTGGGCTGTACATTTCACTGGTGCTGTTTAACTTTTGCTACATCCTGAAAAACTCAGATCCTTTGATTTTTATTTTGTTATTTTCAGTGGCTCTGGTTAGATCAAATGGAAGTTATTTTCATGCTTTCATGCTGGCTTTCTGAGTTTTGATAGAAACTATGATTAGTAGCATAACTTGTTATCGGCAATGAGAGCTTGTAAAGACCAAACTTCAAATTTATTTCCCAAGAAATCTTTCCTGTCACAAACTTAAGTATTACACACAGAATGCAGTCCTGGAGCCATATGGCTTAGATGTTAATGTACCTAAACAAAATATTGTTTATTTTTAACTATGAAATAACTTAAAAACATTTAACAGTGGCGATTAGATAACATCCTACAGTGTACAAAGGGTCGGAGTCTGCTTTGGAAAAAGACTTTAATTCGGGAAATTAATGATCCATCAGAAATAATTCACTTCTGGATAAGGCTATATAGATCTGTAGCTATATGATGTGTAAAGCATGGTCAAATTGTAATGGCAGCTAAGAAAAACAGGATTCTAGAGGTTTTGCTAGGTACTGAGCCACAAGTAGGAAAAAATCATACTGGATGAGCCATCAAGTGAAAGCTGACATAGGAGGGAGAGGAACACAGGGGTTGCAGTAAGAAAACTGAATATTTTGATTCAGAGAATTTTCATTTGGATATTTTTCAAGTTTTCAAATGTGTCAGAGCAGATGCCTGTCTGTGTAAAGTCCTGCAACAGAGCCACAGGCCAGTAGCTAGAAAAATGAGTACTATCTATAGAGAAATTTATTTAATAATTCTTCCAGTCAGACTACCTGACTTCTGTAGAGACTTACTTCTAGGAATCCTGAGTACAATTATGTTTCATTTTTAGTGGATAAAACTCTTTTGCACTGGTCCTTTTAGCAGTCATTTCAGGCTGAGTCCTGCCAAATTTAGCACACACAGAGCTGTCTTTCCTCAAGCTAAAGCATACACACACTCATGTGTTTCAACTTTGCTGCTCAGAGCACCTTGCTGTGTGTGGTACAGGATGGGGGAAGGGCAATAAATAATAGCAGAGAATAGAGAGGAAAAAAAGGCCTGAAGTTTCCTTTGACTATAGAAACAGCAGGAGAAAGTCTGGCATGTGAAAATATTTCCCCATTACTTCTTGCTAAAGTAAACGAGAGCACTGGTGACAGAAACTGTATAGATTTGTGTTCTTTCCTCATTATCTGCTCCTATTTCTGTTGAGAACAACCCCAAACTGCATAGTAGGCAAAACCCCTGTTGTGTGCCAGAACTTGGAGCTGCTAATGAATGCTGATATAGGAGAAGTGCTCTAGTAATTTTTTCCTGTAAATGGGATCGACAGTAGGTCAGGACAAACATGAAAAGGAAGACAGACATTTAAAGAGAATGATTTAGTGAGATAATTTGTATGATATTTTATTCCTTTCATACACTAAAAGAAAAGCCTCTGAAAAATACAAATTAAAGAGGAGACTGCAACAGCCTATGCAGAGTCTCGTAGCCTCCAGACACAGAAAGGTGACATCTGAATCAATTAGATAACCATCACATAAGATAGCTAGCTGAAAGCTGAGTTGCAGTGGGCAAGTGCTCTCTCTCTTCTTTTTTTTTTCTCCCCATTGCTTCCCCTGGCCTCCAATGTAATATGTGAAAGAGGGGAAAAATAAGGTTTGGGGCGTGTCACTCTCACTCAAGCCTGCCACAGTAAAGTGATACGAATTACATACTATGAGCCCTGTCTTAAGTCAGTACCTAGTCAGTCCCTCATCTGGTACTGATTACTTAACCTCATGGAGGTCATCATAACAGGACATTGACATGAGTGGGCAACGTTGTCCTGTATTATGTCCCCATATGGGTAGAACACACTTTTACATCTGATGTGTCATTCAGAAGGTAGATTGGTTCTGAGATCACATTCTACTCTGTAGCCCTGCTCCCCAGTGTGCAGCAACTGCACATGCTTGGTCTAAAGCAACCCAAAGGTAGACCACTCTCTTACAGGAAGGGTGTAGTTGGATAAATCAGTTTCATAATTAAAGGTATTTATAAAAGGGGTGTGTTTAAGGCCAAGATCCAAATTTACTTTCCTCTTTAATTAATATTTATTGGTAGCAGCGGGGGCAACAGGGGTGGCTTCTGTGAGAAGCTGCTATAAGCCTTCCCCATGTCTGACAGAGCCAATGCCAGCCAGCTCCAAGACAGGCCTGCTGCTGGCCAAGGTCAAGGCCATCAGCCATGGCGGTTGTGCCACTGGGGTAAGTAAGGGGGGAAAAATCTGCTGTGGAACTTGCAGCCAGAAGAGAGAAGGGAGAAGATGCTCTTCTTGGTGATGTCCAGTGATAGGACATGGGGCAGTGGGTACAGGCTGGAGCATAGGAGCTTGGTTCCGTGTGAACATAATGAAAAACTTTTTCACTTTGAGGGTGACAGCACTGGGACAGGCTGCCCAGAGAGGCTGTGGAGTCTCCTTCTCTGGAGACGTTCAGAACCCACCTGGATGTGTTCCTGTGTGATTTAGTCTGGGTGATCCTGCTCTGGCAGGGGGGTTGGACTAGATGATCTTTCGAGGTCCCTTCCAATTCCTAACGTGAAGTGTGATTCTGTGACTGTGGAAATTGCTGGTGGTTTTTATGAGGAATCTCTTCCCTAGAAATAGTGCTGTAACATTTTGTGAGGTTTCCTGTTTACATGTGTAATCAAACCAACTTTTCCAAACAAAACCCATGTGACTTAAGCATTGCATAAAGTAGATGAAGGTTGGTATTTAGTGTTTAAAAATGTACAAGTCTCCTTGAAAACGGGAAGGTGACTAGTTCTGTGATTGTCTCTTGTATCTGTAGCATAATAGAAAATTCAAAGTTACTCTGATTAGAATTTTTAATAATCAGAATAATTGCTTTTAGCTGCCTTATACTTAATGTCTATGTTCTGCATCAGTATGCAGGTGAACTAAGTACATAACTCCTTCATGCTTTGAAATGATTGCAGCCCTTAATGTGTAAGAGCCTGTTCCTGAGAGATACTGAGTGCCTTCACTTTTGTTGGCCGCATCATGTGTTCATAGAGCTTAGAGGCTCTCAAGAGCTACCTCCAAATCTCACTGGATCAGGACCTGAAAACATTCAGAAGAAGCCACACAGCCTTACAATATGACCTGTGTGAGCCCTGCAGGGGTCAGTTCATTACAGATTCTATTCCATGAAGTGCCTGCTTCAATAGACAGAAAGTTTAAATCAAATCAGTCAATGAACATTTAGTTTCAAATTCCAGTGCACCCAAGGATTGCAGCGTTTCCCACAGAAGGCTCTTTCCTCCTCTTTCTTCACAAACTTCCTACCTCACAAAATATTTCCTGATTTCAGTTCCTGTACTTTGATCCTGCTTCATTTTCTAGGGAAACAGTCTTGAGGGACAGGATCAGCCTTTGGGATCACAGAGACTGCACGCCAAACCATTGTTCTTCCTGCTTCTCACTGGCAGTTTCATCTTGGGCAGCTAGAGTCTCAAGATCAGGGCTCTGTTCCCAAGGCTGTTTCAGCTCTCCTGTGGGTGTCCTGTTGAGTTTTCTAGTGGATTCAAATGAACATTCATTGAGTGTGGAGCTGAACCTCAGTGTCCCATCTTCCGCTGTATCTGGTGCTGTGCCCTCTCTTTCTCTGGGCTAACATTTATTTGTATAAAGCCATAGTACTCAGATAGAAGAGACAGAAAAGCATGCATAAGAGTTAATAGGATGGATCGACACTGGGATATGCAAAACAGGTCTAATTTCCCACTTAGACTCAGCCAGAGCATTGTGGGTTAATTAGAAACTAGATGAAGCTCTAGTGGTCAGAGGTATTGGCACTCCTGGACTTAATATCCCATCAGGGCTAAGGTCCTGTTTCCCCTAAAATGTTGTTGTAATCAATACTTTAAAGAAATGTTTGTAAGTCATGTGTTTTTTCTCATGGGGAAAAAAAGCTTTGTCAAAATATTCATTATTAGTTCTGCTCATCAAGCTGATTTGTAAGCCTCATTCTGAGTTTGGAGCTTGATGAAAATGATGTCTAGGTTGCTTAGGTTTTCGTAAGGCCAACAGATCTTTTTCTTATACTGATGGCTCTGATGCTGAAACCTTCAGGGCCCTGTAACAAACGAATGTGGTGGTGTTTTCTTTCATCCAGTGGAACTCATGCTTCCTTTCCTGTTAGCCAAATAAAAAACTTAGATCTTTTTATAGATTCTATTCTGCAACCAGTTGGTGACATTCACAATGGAGTGTGAATCCCATTCTCTTATCTGTATCAGTAAAACCCTTTATTGTGCTGGAACAAGTGTGTGCAGCCTGAATAGCTGCATTGACCACAAAGCTGAAGGCTAGGTCTGAGCTCAGTAAGTCTGCGTCCCGACATGATTGAAAGCTGGGAGAGCACTTCTGGTAAGCAGCCCATATGTATTTACTGTTTCTATCACGTTCTCTTCTGGCTGCTGCTAAAGACATGACTTTGACCTAGATGAACTGTTATGGTCAGTCTTTCATTCTTACGGTCTGTGGGTGACCACATCAGTCAGTTCTTAAGCACATAGTTGGGGAAGTCAGATGTGGGATGGGCATTGATTGAGATGCTGAAAAATAGAAACTCCTCACGTTTATCTAACCCAGCTATTGCAGACTGCCCTTTGTGGCGTGAGCAGAATTATCTTAGTTCCTCAGTGCACATGCTGGACAGCACCTAAAATCAGCCATCTTCATTACAATGTCACCTCTCTTTATGAGCACCTTTAAAGACCCCATAAAGGCAAAATGTCTCAGGCTGTAAAAGAGCATGGCTTTGTTGGTGTCAAGTGATCTCTAGTGATTTATGTGATCTGCTATTACCCTTAAAAAAAACAAACAAGTGGAAAAAATTTCCTCTGTGGCAAGTTGCAACTTGTTCTGTCCTTCAATGATTCACACAGTGTGCAAGACAGATTCATTGCCAACGCTTAGATATCATTGTAATGACAATTGTTATAATTGATCAGGTTATGAGTACTAACAGAAAACTAGTATTTTCCTAATCCTGGAGTATAGATGAAGATCTAAAGGAGAAGAAAAACAAAGCTGAGACCACAAGACACTTTTATGTATTTGCAGTTATCAAAAGTAACTTTTCAAAGAATATTAAAATGTTTGAACACAAATCTAAACCAATTGTGCTCAAAATAGTTTTACAAAGATTTGGGTGGCTTTAAAAAGAAAAAGGCTGAAGAGACATGTGCAAAAGTGAATAAGAAACCTCTCATAAATGAGTTCTATCTGTTAATAATGAATGAGAGCTGAAACTAGGCTGTATCTGTGTTATGCAGATGGGATGATTTAGTCATTTTTATTAAAAGTCAAAATGTGTGAATTACAAATATATGCAGAGACAATATCACAAAGGATATTAAAAATCCTTGTGAATGTTTCTGGCAGGAGAAAACTTCCCCCCAAAAAAATGCTTTCACCCTCAGCAATAATGACAGTTTAAAGTAATGGATATCTGAGTAAAAGATCTGGTATTGCATTTGGAGAAAGTGAATAGAAGAATAAGAGGTGAATAGGAGAGGGTGATTATTTACTATTTCTCACAATATTGAGGACAAAAACCCCAGAACAATGATATGCTAGGGTATCAGATTTAACTACTAAAAGAAAGTACTTTTTATGTGCACCAGGTAATTAAATCCCAGAGCTTACTGCCATAGTAGAGGCAAGATAAAGAGAGCTAAAAAGGGTGATAACCAAAATCAGCAATTGTAGCCTTCAGTCATCATGTAAGTGCAGAATTCTCTCCAGTGGATGGCAAAACCTCCTTTGCAAGGGTAGGAGCACACTTTGACTGCCCTGGTTCTTAGACTCTTCAAGTCTTCACAGCTGGCAGCTGTTGCAGGCAGGATGTTGAAGTTATAGGGTCTTCAGTTTTATAATTTATAAGCACTTGTTTACAGTAACCTGAGGATCTGGATATGACAGTAAATCTTTTAGTCTGTGTTTAAGAATGGTATTGTATGATGTGCGTAGGCATAGAGCATTCCTATGAGTGGCCATGGAGTCTGTGGAAAGAGGGAAAAGGTATTTGGGTGGCTGCATCCTATCCTGTCACTGAGGGAACTTTGGCTGTGTCTCAACTTTGTGATGGAAGCAGAGTGAGGGGTGTGTTCTGTGCACCTGGATTGTCTTCTGCAGAAAACCTGGTACATGGGCAGAATTAGTAGCGGTACCCTATTAGTTTCCAAATACATTACTTGGAAGACAAGGAATACCTTCTCTGTGGTCCATGACAAAGTTCAGGAATCAGTATCCAGGAGCCAGGACTGTTAAGCTACTGTGAAGTGCTTCTCTCTCCATCCCCTGGCTTTTCTTGCTTTGCTTATTTGGGGTAACCAAGACTTGCCAATGCCCTGTCTACAAGACACAAGCATGCATTAAGGCTTTTTTAGCTTTCTGCACTGCTCATTAGCTTGGCTTTGGTACAGTGGCCAGTTTTGAAGTATGCTGTGTGTTTACTAACATCCCTCTGAAAAATACTACCTGTATATGCACCTGCACAGGAGGCTCTCTGGGACAGTCTCCCTTTTGCTCTACATGTTTGCTAAGTGGTAGGTGCCTTGAACTGAGCAGTGTTCAAAAAGGAGGTCAGAGGGAGATGTGAATGGAAACAATAGCAAAACCTTGTTGAAGACTTTTAAGTCTAGATCCTGCAAGGGAGACGTGTTCTTGTACAAGTGTTTTGCTGCGGCTGCTGGGTTGAAATGCATCTGGCTCTTCCATTTAGCCTTTGGTAGAGTTAGTAGTGTAGAACCTAGTAAGGAAGGTTTATTGGTGGGAATTAAGGTGTTCCACTGAGCTGTATGTTGCATGTTAGTTTTATTTTGGATCTCCATTCTTCCCAGGTGTGTGTACATACAGACATGCTTCATACACATCCTAACTTGCAATAGGAAAGCTTGCATTTCGCTAATACTTACTGCGTATGGTAATGAAAGTTCTTACTGCCCAATATTATCCTATATTCTTGGCTACATTTCAGACGTGGCAATTGTACTATGCTTATGTAAAAACTCTTATCTGGTGTCTTATTCTCCTGTTCTTCCTGAGAAACTACTCGTATAGCATTCATACTAAGTACCTTATAAGCAAAATGGTCATTTGCAGATGGTAGATAGCTACTCTGGAAGAGTTTGTGATTATAAAGGGTGTGTGCTCTGGAGAAAGAAGGGAGATGCAGAAAGAGTTGACTTCCTGAAGATTCTGAATTTAGTCCAGTGTTCAGATCTAAAGCTAAGGTTTTTTTTAATAAAAGCTGCTGTTACTGAGATGCATTTCTGTTCTCATATAGGATATCAGATCTAGAATAACCTTTCCATAAAAATCTAAATCACCTTCTTGAAAAATGACCCATGTGTTTAAGGATTTAATTTGCATTTAATTGTTCCCAAAATTATTTTCCTATTGATGCTATGGAAGCCAAGATCAGGATAGTTGTGCCTTGGATAGGGCAGTGTGTTTGCCGACAGAAATGGGTATGAAAATGAGTGCTAACTTTCTCAGGACAAAATTGGTTTTGGTGCTTCTTCTGTTTATAGACTTGTTATGATTAGAAAAATGAATGTGTAGCTGTTACTGTTAGGTTGTCATTGAACACAATGAGAAGTATTGAAGTGTTTAATTATTATTTTTTAAAATCTCAGTATCTTCAAATATAGTAACTTCTTGTCTGCCAGCTGAATCTATAATTATCTTTACTAATGAAATGTGACAAAGTAACTAGAAGAGTTTATGTTGTCAAAATGTGCAGCTGATACAGAATCTCCTTTGAAGAGCAGCTACCTATACCACTACATTAGGGTATGCGTAGCTATATAGCTTAAACTGTTATCCTTTTTCCAGCTCCCTATGATTAGGAAATTATTTTTGTGTAGTATTATATGCCCTAATACTATGTCATGTTATCAGTGACTCTGCATAGCCACTGCCTGCTGCCATCATCAATACAGTAAATTTGATCCACGGTGGATAATTTGTATGTGTGTTTGAGTACGTGTCTACTCAGCCAGTTTGTGTATGTGTGTGTGTATGGATGTGTATGCATACACACAGATAGAAACTGTGGGGCTTGTCAGGGTGGTTTGTCAGCATGAAGCATTTTTTAACACATGAAAGCAAAGTGAAATTATTGCCATAAATCTGCAGTATCAATCTGTACTATTACTGTTTATTGCTATGAGTCTACATTGACTATGGTTTTATAATAGATGTGTTTTGTATTTTTTCAAGTGTTTACATTGTGTATTTTAAGAGATAATAATATAATCTTCACGCTATATTAAGCTTCCCTTGGATATTTCTTCAGAAGAAGCTCTTATCAGGGGACTTCTGAGTTTTTAATTCCTTTTCTGCTTTAAAAAAAAAAAATCTGACACTTCAAAATAACAATCAGGAACTTCAAACTACAATTCATGAGTCATGTTCAAATTCTATTAGTTCCCCTAATATGACTCTGATTTACCGATTGACAATCCCACTGGTTCTTGTGTTCTCTGTTTAACTGTGAACGATACAAGATACTGGAAACTTTTTGTAGTGAAGAGGCCAATAACCTTACAGTGCATTCAGTGGAAAGCTTAGATCACCCTGCTGCAAAATCCCATGGATCTGAAATCTGAACTCATCCCTGTTACAGTAAATGGAATATGAGGAGGCTTTTTGAATATAATTTTGAATATTAACAATTAATACATTTTGTAGAAATTCTTTTGAGGTGATAGGGATTTGAAGATGCTTTGATAATAGTGAACAGATAAAATGGAGGTATTATTGCAGAAAATCTCTTGTGGACGGCTTAATATTTCTTTTACTGTGTTGAATGCCTTAACGTCCTTCTAGTGTCATTATCATAAGACCTCTCCATTCTGAGGTACCCTCTAGACTAATAATGCTATAAGACTACAAAAGAAGTTCTTGCCCCATGCTCCAGTTTACTGTCCTTTCACCTATCCTGGTAGGTGTCAGGACTTCAAGGTGGGTCCCAGAATCACGGCAAAATAAAATGAGGAACACCTTCAAAAATGTTTATTTAGCTTGCTTGCTGCAGGTTTGTGAGTGGGATTGAGCAGGTAGAAGCAATGAATGAAAATGACTTGGGACCATATCCACACAGCGTTCTGGTGGTCAGAAAATGTTGAGGCTAGTGCAGTAATCCCAGAGCTAACTGTCATGCCTACCTTCAAAGGAATGAGAAATACTTTGTTGACTTTTGCTTAAGAATCTGGTAAGAGAAACTTTGGAGTCGGTACCTTTGTCCCTGGATCCATTTCTGTGCTTCTAAGCAGAATCCATTTTTGTACTAGAAAGCATTCCTGATGACAGTGGATTTGATCTTAGTTACTGGATGGTAATAAAAATTCCTGCCATATGAGGTGACTGTAACATTATGTAAACTGAGATGTTCAGTGTCATAAATTTATGGCGACAACTTAAGGGCACAAACCCCAAGGAGCAGTGTGTACACTCTGTAAATGCAACACATGGGAAATGAAAATGCTAGCATTTTAAGAGTCATAATTGGTTTAGATCATAAGGAACCAACCCCCATCCTTTTGGGCTTGTATATTTTTTGGACATAGGGTGGTACATATTTTATGTTACTGGATTTTGCACAGTGTTCCATTAATATTTTTGCAACATCCCATTTTGATGAAATATGAACGTGTGTGCATGTGACTTCATTCTGTACTTTACTGTTTGCTGTTAGAATATGTCAACATGATTTATGGTGCTTTTTAACAAAAAGGATTATTATTGCTATCATGACTGTTGTCTTTAAACTGCTGCATAACATATTTTGCCTCATTATCTAGCTTGTTTTTGTGGGTACAAAATGGCTTTAAGAAATAATTAGAGATCTCTAGTGATGAAAAATAACAATGCATCCCTAGATAGGAAATCCATAAGGTTAGCCTAAATGGCTTCTCCTTTATTTTTTGGCCTTAAATTTGTTAGGGCAAATTACAAACATGGCAGAGATTTTTGGGGTTTTTTTTGGTTTGTTTTGTTTGGGTTTTTTTCCAGTTTTAAAACACTTTCAGTAAACCCAATTCCAATTTCAAAAATTTCCATATGTAAATCAAGAAAAAATTAAAAGTCAAAAACTCTTCTTCAGCAAATATTTGTTTAAACCTGGGAATTATTTCAAATTACAGCAGAATGGAGAATTACTCTCAGTGTGCAGATTTGCAATAGTTTGGTTTCATTTCCTGATTCACTTATATGGCAATATTTGTGTAACTGTTGAGATATCTAGTAAGTCAGTTAAAATGGGATTTCTATGTTTCTCTGGTAACGACTGATTTGTGCTTTGGACCCTAAGAATGTATCCCTTATATAGTCATAGATAGATCAGATACTGGCAGCAGTAAAGACTCGTAGCCAGGGTTTCAAGAGCCTATTGGGTTTTTTCCCATGTTTCACAAAAAAAAAAAGCTGATTTCTTCAAGCAATGAATGAGAAATCATATGAAATCGGGACCTGGGCAAAGCTCTATTTTGTGTGCTCCTGCTTTGCAGCAGAGCTTCTGTCTAGACTCTTTCCTAACCAGTCTTAGCTTGTTCCTTACTGCTGGTTTACTAGAAGGTATACGAGTTGTTTCTAAGATCTTGATCCCACTGTAGATTTTTCCATATGTTTATGACATTTTCATGGGTAGACTAGAAGAAGCTGTCATAATTAGCAATGCAGAGTGTTTGCACAGCCAGTGTCAGGGAATCTAAGTCATGGTAGTTTACCAGATGCAAGCAGTCATCATCCACATGTAGTCAATGTAATTCATGCATGCATCGACTCTTTCTTTGGGCTCTGAATTGGTGCACTTGTGGTCTGATGGCTGAGTGTAAGCATGGTTAAGTTCCTCGATGGCAAATGTGATCCCCTCCAAAAACTAGGGTTGCTTTTGCATATCTGTATCAAACAAGAATTTGGGGGGGGGGGGGGGGGTATGGAAGCTATGGCTGCATTGGAAAGACTCCTAACAGAAAGCACCAAAACAGCGTGGTTGAAGTGCACTTTAATGAATGTGAATAATAACCCCCCCTTTTTTCTGTAGACAAGCTTTTCAACTGAATAGTCTCTTCAGTCTACTGCATTTCATTTTGTTGTCTTATCACTGACGCTTTAACCAATCCTTCCCAGGGTCCATCTGGTGGTCCATCTGTCTTCAGCATCTTCAGTTCAGTATTTGACAATGACATGTAGACTGTTAAAGAACAACATTAAACATAAAGGTTACATAAATTGCATTCTTCTGTTAATAAACAGTGTCACACTAAGGCAAGAAGGATTTGACAATTCAGACAGTAAAAGTATACTTTATATCATGGAGCAAAACATATTTAGGTCAAATGATTTGCTGTGATTTTTGGTTTTTTTCCTACCCCTCTGGTCTTTTGAATGACAGATGTTGGCTGTTTTGGTTATGCAGAACCTTTTTAGTACAGTAATTTTCATTATAAAGGTCAGATTTACATTCAAAGGAAAATACTCAAATTATTAATCAACCAAATATTTGTCATTCATTATAAATTAGGGTAATCACCTTGAAGCAGGGACAGGGTAAGACTGTTCTCATTTAAAGGGCAGATAGTGGCAGGACAAGGGGGAATGGATTAAAACTAAAGGAAGGAAGGTTTAGATTAGATATTAGGGGGAAGTTTTTTACAGAGAGAGTGGTGAGGTGCTGGAACAGGCTGCCCAGAGAAGTAGTGGATGCCCCGTCCCTGGAAGTGTTCAAGGCCACGTTGGATGGGGCCCTGGGCAACCTTGTGTAGCTCCAGGCCTGGAGGTTGGTGGCCCTGCCTGTGGCAGGGGGGTTGGAGCCTTCTATGATTTGTTAGAAATGCCAGAGGTCCTAAGAAAGGACTCGCAGTAGACACGTTAGTGAAGCAGCGATTTATTATACGTCCTTGCAAGAGCAGGTGACCCAACAAAGTAGTCACACTTTTGGTCAGAGTTTGTAACATTGTTACACAGTATCCCTGTAGGTTACCTCACACACCTATACATATTCATCACCTGTCCTGCTTCATATTAAAATGAGTTCCAAGAGGTGATTTCCATAAACTCCTCCCAGCTGTGCCTGCTCACTGCCTCATGGTGGTGGTTGTCAGGGGTCTCAGCGATGAAGGCTCGAAGTCTTCATCAGGTTAAACTTTTCACCTCCTTCCCCTGGCACATGTGGAGTTGTGATTGTTCCAGGTGGCACAAATATAATTGGGATATTTCCTTTTTATCAGTCCTGAGTCTGCTTTAAATTATCTCAAGAACACTAATCACTCCAGACTAACTAGGAGTCGCATTGTTTATGCAAGGTCATCTCTGACCTAACCACTATGGCACTTCAAACCATTCTGTTAGTAAGCCCCCCTTAACAAGCATAAGCCCCCCCTCTTTGCAAGCATTTTATTATCCCTTTGTAAGCATCTTGTTAGAAAGCCCCGTCTCAATCCCCCCTTTTCTATAAAGTTCCTAAATTCTTTTACTACATCTTAATATAATGATTCTCTGTCTAACTTTTCAAAATATTTGTCTGACTCTAGCTTTCACCTTAATGGGTGTTTCTTCCAAGTGCTGCAGGTGTCAGTGGTAATTCTTTTAACACAATTAACAGCAGAACTTCCTTATCTTCCTAAATTCCTCTACAAAGGATTTACAATGAGTCTTTCACCCCTCCAGTAAAAAAATACAATAACCCTTTTCAATTTGCAAAAGCAACATTACCAAGGATTTTCCACACATTTAAAACAGCAGCAGAGGAAATTTCCTGTACAGATGCAGTGTGAGCTTAGCGCTTGTTGCACTCTCCTGGTTCAAACTAATCTCTCCACTGATACAGGGAGGTTGTCTGTGGTCTGTGTCAAGTTGTTCAAGACCAAAGGAGGGGAGATTTAGCAACTGAACTTAGTTCATTTGACTCCTGAATTTCTCTGCAAAGAGTAATTCCCCTCTCGGGAAGGCCACAGCCCTCCATGCACCAGAGAAGTGGTGGAGGAATTGCCTGGGGTAGGCTATCAGGAAAAGGTACTACAAGAAGAATGGTGACATAAGGTTGAAAAAGATGAAAAAGAAGCCCAGGGAAAGCAGGAGAAGGATGACCTTTTCACACAGCGCTGCCTTTGCATCAGCATGGTTTAGTAGCTCAGCAAGTCTCTCTCAGCTATTTCACGCCAAAAAGCAGCATCCATCCAAATTCTTTGCATGCTGTTGATACATTCTGGGAGGTGCAGCTTTCCCACCTTTGGGCTCCCTTTAAAAAGAATATGGAATGCTTAATGAGTACTTCTGACCTGGTAAAATTTGACTGGGCTTTGCAAGTACAGCCCCACTGTAGTGGCTCTTGGGAAGCAGGTCATCCATACGCTCGCAGAGATTTGTTGGGTGCTTTTTCATACTTTCAAGAATACTTTTTTTTTTTCTTTAATTGTTCAGGGCTCCACAATGAATAGGAGAAAAGATGTGATCTTGTTAGATAAGTCAATCTTTTCTTTTCTGATTCTCATTCTGGCCCCTTTCTGGTTTTGGTGCGGCAAAGGCTCAGCTATTACCCCCTTAATTTCTTTCTTTCCCTCTCCAGTAGCTCTCCTTATTGCTGTCATCTTTGTAAGCTTCATTTTCTCGTTGCATGACCTGATGACATGCAGAGAGAATGCATGGAGCAACTTACATTCAGTCATCTGTTCCTGGTGGGGAAGAGGGTTGATTACTTCCCTGAGTCCAGGGTAGAAGAGTTTTAACTTCAGCTTTCAGAGTTAGAGGAGTAGTTCTTGCTAAGAAGAAACATGCTTAAAAGCCCTGCTCTTCTCTGGTCAATGCATGGAGGGAAAATAGTTACACAGACTATCTCATGTTTGTTAGTAGTCGGTGGGGTTGTATATTACTAGTGTATCATACAGGCAAGCTACCGTGTATGCGTCTGTTGCTTAACCCAGATTGTCGTGGTGAATTAGTACACCCCATGGAAAGCACAGGTATGACTCTAAAAAGATAGGGAGCACATACAAAGTCACACTACTGTGTTGAGCACCATAAAGGAGTAATTACTGGAGAACAGGTCATACATATTAGGAGAAAGGCTCCAAGGAGCAGAACCAAGAAATAATGTGTTAGAGGATTACAAGCTAATCACAAAATTGTCATTTTCATTTCTCTGTTGGTGTCAGGTAGAAATGAAAAGTTGGAGAGAAGCCATATATGTGTTTCCTATGAGTAAAGAGAGGTGAGATGACCTGAAAGGCAGCAGCAGAAGTAGGCATGAGTGCCACTTCGAAATAGACGTAGAGCCCCAGAAAGCAGGAGGGAGCATGGCAGCTGCACTGGATGGAAGTCAGAGGACTGAGGAGAGTGGGAATTTCTGTCACGCTGTCGCTGTTCTATTTTGAATTTCTTCTGAGGCTTAACCCTTTCTCAGCTCCTAGCAATGAGTTTATGAGATTTTAAAGCAAGCTAGTAGCTCTCAGCACATGAAAGTAGCCCTCTAAAGGCCTCTGATTGTCCTGAAATAAATTTTTCACGATGATGTATTGTGCTAACACGCTTGGCTCAGCTGCAGCTGGGGTGTTTTGGTATCTGGTGTCTCTGTTTAAGGCATTCAGAGTGCTGATAAGTGCCTTATCCTCTGCTGTCAAAAAGGCTTGAAAATAGAAAGCACTATGCTCTGTGCATGCTGATTGCTGGGGTCAGTTTTGGTATAGAAGGAGTTCACATCATGACTATGTGCCTTGAATAAAATAAGCATGTGCTAGACATGCTGCAAACACCATGCTTCTGCCTTGGAGTTTGGTAAGATGACAAAAAAGGAAAAGATTAATTTTGAAAGTGAAATCATGGTTTAAAACTGGCTTCATAGCCACCCATGTGAACATTTAGACCACATCTAAGTGGTACCATCTCCGTTGTGTTGAAGGAAGTCAGCCTGGCTGCTGCTCACTTGTGGACCAGAGCTCTGGACAGAAGTCAAATACTGGAGGTGGTGAGAGGAGAAGGTCCTTGTCTCTGAGGAATAGCTGGTCAGTTTTCAAGAGCAGGAATGAGCTGCAGGGGTGAGCTATAGTTTTGTATGTGGAGTGACAGTTAATGTTTTTATTGATAATCAGGTAAAAGGGTGAGTGGAAAGGTGACAAAATTATCTAATGATGCAAAAGTCAATCAGTCCAGGATAGGGATTTGAGGTTATCCTAAGGAACACTGACGACCCTAGCAGAGTGACAGTACTGATGGATATGAAACTAGCTGAATTACTGGCATATTTCACACTTTTTCACTATAAAAGTTTACTGAAACATCTTTCTGTTCTGCAAAATGTCCATCTGCAGATACACCCGTTGTTCACAGGGTACAAATGAAAAGGAATATGTCCTCTGTAATGCATGTTGATAAGACTTGTACAAGGTGACAGATATCCCAGGAATGAACTTCATCATGTCAGGATTTTTTCATCTCCTTTCCTGTCCTACAGTGTTGGAGGAAAGTAAAATCAGTGCTTTCCACTGCAGAGAAGACCTCGTTCTGCTGGTGTATGAGAAGATCTGTCGTAGTCCAATTTGTACATTCTGAAAATGTGTAAGCAGTCTTGCATACTTTAGGATGAAAGACATTCTTGAAAGGCAAGGTAAAGCAATAATATAGTATACCAAATAGTAGCAAAAATTGTAATCCTGTCTAATAATTTTCAGTAGGAATAAAGTAGCTATAACTGCTTTTATATAGCAAATTGAAATAGTCAAAGGGTAGGTGTAGATTTTAGGATTTACCAAGGCCACATATTTCTATTCAAAACATGTGAAGTTGATTGCTCTTCCCAACAAAAACTATAAAAAGCCTTCATACTTTTAAGTACAGCATTAATTACATGGCTGTTTAAGTATTGGTGAAATACTTTACTCATTCAGTTTCTACAGTCAATAGATGACATAACATTTGTTTTCCCTTTGTTGATTTTTTTAACAACCTAACACAGAGTGCCTAAATGTTCCACTTAATTTATTTTTCTGTTTGAATGATGAATCCCGATTTGTCTTGAGGCAACAATTTCACTGCACTATCAGCCAGTATTCCTCTCACAGACACAAATGCAGGATATTTTTGAAAGAAAATATGCAGTAACATTGAAAAACCCCCACTCTTACCAGAGAAGTTTTAGAATAAAATTTGGAACGGTCAAAAAAGCCGTAATAGCTTCTATATTTGTTTGAAAAATATTATGATCAGACCTTACACTTTGTGAATGAGATTTTATTTTATTATGCTCTTTGAGAATGGAGAGTACCTCCTCTAGCATTGTTCTCAGTCTCCAATGCTAAAGCAAACCAAATTAATACTTAATATGCATGCCCTGCAAGGATTCCTGTGCAGTCATGCTTGATCTAGTTCAATTCAGTGGGGCTGAAGTTCTGATTCAAGAGGGGTTCAGGCAGTAAGCTGTGCTGAGCAGGGTTGGATGTAATCCTTGTCTTCTGCTGCGCCTGGACCTGTGTGCTGCACCCGGGATACTGGCTTATCTCGGGTGCCCAGTCTGCCAGGCACATTGCTGGGGGGCGGGGCGGGGTGTTGCCGCCGGTAACGGAGCAAGTACTGCTTGCATGCCTACACCCCCTGCAGTCATCCTGCTCAACTGCAGTACAGCCATGAGTCAACCTGGTTTGTTCGAGTCTAATGAACTGTGTAGCTCAGCGAATGCAAGAAACAAGTGGTGTTGTGACTGGCTGTCAGCTCTTACCAACTGCCAAACAAAATCCCCATCGAGTCTGATGGGCAGTGTCTGCACAAGGAATCCAGATGCCGTGTGGTTATGAAGGCTGCACTGCATGGTCTACGGACAGGGCTCAGGCAGAGCAGCTTTACCTACCCCTCCCTAGGCTCACATCTTTCAGCTACTGCTGGGCTGTACAACACAAGACATTGATAATTTGCACCAGGATCCTGTAAGTCAAGATCTAAGTTACCCATGCTTGGCCCAAAACTAACCATTGCAGAGCTGCTCAACTTTTGTTCCGCTTCATCAGTGCCCTCGATAAGGTTAACCTGTGAGGCTTTGTGGGTTTTTTTCCTTTGCTGCCTGTGAAGGTGCCCAACTGATGGTCCTGGAGAATAAACTCTTCTTTTCAGTCACAAAGCAGTCACTGCCTGTGAATGGCATTGCAAGTCTTAGTCTTGACCTGCAAAGAGATGAAAGAATACCATAGGCTGTAATGTTTTCAGTCCATACTTATTCAGACTAGACTGCTGCCCAAGATTCTAAGTGCATCAGTCAGTGATGTCAGATTACCAATAACCTGCCCTCCCTGAGATAGACTGACATTTCTGCATGAATTTTTACAGCTGACACAACATCTCTGGGATTATTTGAAGTTCCAAATCTACACTTGTTTTTGATTTGAAACAAAAGGCACTTTTTTTTTTTTCCTGTGAAAGGAGTAAGACTGTTCCTTTCACAAAACATTATTTTCGAGCAATGAAAAAAATGTATTTTAATAACTTGAAATGTATGTAAGGTTGAATGCTTCAAATTAATAGTGTTACAATATGAAATAGAAGAGCTAAAAAATTGTGGTCTGTGTTTTCTGAGGAGGAAAATAGAAGCACTTCTTTAGGGTTGGGGAGGGTGGGTTGCCAACACTGTTTACTGAAAAAGCCTTCAGCAGTGTTCAGCAGGATCAGTATTTTGGTGCCAAATAGAGAGGGAAGTCCAGGCTGATATGAAAGCAGTGGCTATTCCTGGCCATTGCTGGTCTGAGGTAGATTCGAGCTGACAAAATAAAGATGAAATGCCGTGAGCTGTCATATCGCCTGGTCCTGTCCTCTGAATGGCAGGCTGGGCCAGGGCCTACCCGCTCTCCTTGTGATTCCTAGTCACTCCTGTCCTAGTGCTCAGCTCCCTTCTGATAACACCAGTTCCCCTACCTTGGGAAGACACTGATTTCCTTTAATGGTTTAATACAGATTCTGTACTGGCTGGGTTAAACCACCTATTGCCACGGGGTGCCCAGTTTTTCCCTGTGTTGTACACAGCCTTATGGTTTGTATTTTTTAATAAGCTCAAGTGCTTGCTGCAAACTCAATACTTTGTTTTCACAGAGCTTGTTGCCACAGAGCCTCTTTTTCAGACAACTTGTGTATGCTGTAATCAGGTCGAAATATTGACTATCTCTCTGGTTGCAGCAAAGGCCTTGAGTAACACACAGCAATGAAACATCAAATGTAATTGATAATCCTCCTAAAACAAAAACAGATCTCCCAGTGAAGGACTCTCTCTATTTTAGAGGTATTTGTCCCAGTCTGGATACAAGTATTACTGTATAAAACAGTCCTGAAGACAGTTCATTTATTTTATTTCTAAACACTTCCAGTCATTTGAAAGCTTTTTCTTTGCCAGCAGTTAATCTTGCCACTTAGCCCATTTCAGGAGTGCCTGAGACGGGTTTTTCCTGGATCAGCTCTGACAGCATGTCCAAGCAATGTTTTGACATAACAGCACTAAATAAATAGTAGGGGAGTTGGGCATTCTTTCATCAGGCTCAGCTCTATCTGCATCTCCTTTCTAATCACATCAAAAGGCCTTCCAGGTGTCTTGCTTTATAATACTGCAAATAGTAAGCTTCAGAGTGAAGAAGTGAGTAGGACCCTCGTATGAGGGAAGTGGTGGCATGGCGTTCGGTAGAGCTGACTGCAGTGCACAGGGATCCCTGAACAAAGCTGCCAGGGCGCATTGTTTCCTGCGGGCATTCAGCTCTAGCCTGATATTGTTGGAGTGCTCAGGAATCCCTTGGAATTCATAAGCATGAAAACCATCATCTTGCTGCTTTTCCCATGCTTTCTTTCTGTCTTTGGCATTACTACACAGTTGGTTTGCTCCTTCTCTTGGTAAAAACAGCTACAGGATCTGATCTCGAATTCCGGGGATTTGATGTCAGCAGGGAGCTACCATCAGTACGAGAGGGAAGAAACCTGTGTTTCCCTGTTAGTTTACTTCAAGCTCAGTAGTAAGGCTCTGTTGCTACAAGGACCAGTCTTTTTGTTGCATGTTTGCACACTGGGTAGCAGTGGGGTCCCCATCAAGGGCTGGAGCTCTTAGAGGTTATTGTAACCAAAATAATGTGAGAAATAATAGCTGTGCTGGCAGGGAACCAAACAGGAGATCTGCAGGGAGTCTGCCCTCAGACCAGGTCCCTTTTTAAAGGCGTGAGTAAGCTGGCTGTGCAAATTAGCTTGTCCAGCTTCTGGTACAGAGGGTACAAATGGATTTATCTAGGTTTTGCCTACTGATGTTAATCACTGCATGATGGGATGTTTCCTGTGGCCTTCACAAACACTGAGTAAAGCTGCTATGTGTGTGGTACAGTTGCATTTGGAAGTGAATTTAGAATAAAGTTGTGTTGTAAGGGCTTTACAAATCTGTCCTTGTGATGTCAAGAGTGTTGCTGTATTGAGAATGCTTTCCTAGGTGAATTATTTGTTACTTTATATAGAAAAAGCTGTGTAACTTAAAGGGTGAGGAATGGATATTGCACATTTGTGAAAAGAGCACGAGTGGAAAAATGTGCTATTGAAAGACAAATATGCCAGCAGTGGCTCTCTTTAAAAGTAGGGCAAATAGACCCACAGACCTCCTAGATGCTTTGAGATTTTCTGTCCTGGCAGAAGGGAAGGGTGCTTGAATAGCGCAGACTGTACTTACAGACTTCTCAAACAAATAGTCTGCTATCGTCTACTTTCTTGCCAAGTAGAAAGCTATAAGATTACCTTTTCATGCCTTTACATGGTTATTTATATCGTGAAAGTTTTTAAAGTGTTGAGATTTCCATGTACAAAGAGAAAAACAAAACAAAATATTTCTGTTTTGGAGTGAAACTTACTGTTACTCAATTTGCTGGAAACAAAAGTTCTCATCTAAGGGGAGTAGAATAGAAGTGTCTAAAAACATTTGACCAACTTCCCTTTGAGCTTGGCTGTTTGCCTGGTGGGCAATGAAGAAGCTCAGAGCTCAAAAGATTTTGATGAGACTGATTCAACCACAGCTTTCAAGGCCCTGGCACTTCTTAGCCTGTGAGAAGCTGAACTGACAAGAAATTGAGGCTTGAAGAGTCAACAAAACTGACTCTACTCCTCAAAACTTCTCTGTTTTGACAAACCTTCATTTTTTGAGAGAAGAATGTTCTGTCAGAAAATTCACAAGTACACTTTGGGGAAGCAGAGGAGGGAGAAGAGGTTTGTTTCTTTCCATCTTCCTTCAGAAGCAACAGGTCAGAAAATGTTCTCATTGTGTGAGGAGGGACTGAGTCATGGGGAGTTGGATTAAGAAAATTATTTATATAGAGAGCAGTGAAGGTTGCCAGTGTGGTGTCCTCTACAGATGTGATTTGTCTGTTACATGTTGGCTGCTTATTTCTGGGTTAAGATGGAGACCTCTCTGGAGTAGAAGCTTCTTTTACCCAGTGAACATGCAGTCCTGTGCTGACAGGAGGCTCAGGGCAGGCTCTGCTGCAGCTCACAGTACCGCTGGCCAAGCTTTGCTGACACCCAGCAGAAACCCCACCGGAAGCCTCAAGGAGACTGCCCTCTTCCCAGTTCTACTGGAGGTGGGTTTGGGATGCAAACTCCACTAATTACCATCCTCATAGTGGTCATAGCTTCATTTGCTGAATGCAAATTTGTGCAGCATGTATGGGCTAAGGATTTTAAAGAACTGTTAAATTATATAGGAACATTTTTCTTTAATGAATGGACTGGTTAAGAGGCCCAGTGATTTAATAGATACAGTTAAAACCCATACGAGGTAATATACAGAGCTCTAAATAAATTCAGCAAGATACTGTTGCTGTCGACAAGTTGAGCCAAACAAAAGGGACCTGTGACCATCATCTGATCCAACTCCTGGGTCAGAGCAAGCCAGTTCCACCCAAGTCAAAAAGAACCAGCAATTTCATGGGACACCTTTCTAAATAAGGCACACATTCATAATTTTCAACACGTGTTGAGGCTGAAATGGAATGTGAAATTTTACCAAACTTTTGTTTATGTCTACAGAGTGAACATCTGCAATGTGTACATGTAATTGTATAATATTAACCACTTACTAATATGAAAATATCAACTAAATTCAATCTAGCAATAAACCTTATGAGGCTCAGGAAAATGCCACTGCCAAATACTTGAAGTATTGGAAGTATTCTGTGATAGATGATGAATGCTCTGTCTCTTGCATGATTTTGTAAATCTCAGTTAGCTTTTATTTTTAATTTAGCTTTAATTTTCAGGAACTTTAGGTCATTACAGCTGCATTGTAACAAAGCAGGTTATTATAAACTACGCACAGAATTAAACTTAATCTGTAAAAACATATTGTTAATATGGGGTTCAGGCAGAATGGGTGTGAAAGAAAAGTGAATTTCAGCCAGCATGTGTTTATCGAGCATTTTCATTGCCAGCTATTTGACATTCATTTTTTGCCATTTGGAAATGTTAACATTGTAATTCCTATGTTTTTCCAGGCACAAAGAGCAAACAGACACTTTCAATGTGAACTAGGTTTATTTGATTAAGAGAACAACAAACGAACCAAAAGTTCCCTTGAAATAATGCCGTGGTGTGGTTTTCTTCTGATAGTCTGTGCTGCAGTTTACTCTTCAAATACAGGTTGTCTAAAAGTTGGAAAGGGTAGTGCACGGGAAAACACATTTTCCCACTACTGTTGCTGCCTGCCTCATTGTGCCCTGAAAAACAACAGGCAAAACACCAAGTAGGTGAACATTAGAGGCAGGTCTCCCACTAGTTCAGAGGATTAACAACACTGCCAAGTGTCAGGTGTTGCACTTGGGCAGGAAGAATCCCAGACATAGATACAGACTGGGAGAAGANAGTACTGTGTCCAGATCTGGGGCCCCCAATATAAGAAAGATGTGGAACTGTTGGAGAGGGTTCAGAGGAGGGCGACGAAGATGATTAGAAGGCTGGAGCACCTGCCCTACAAAGAGAGGCTGAGGGAGCTGGGCTTGTTCAGCCTGGAGAAGGCTGTGGGGGGATCTCATTGCAGCCTTCCAGTCCCTGAAGGGAGCTTATAAGCAGGAGGGGATTCAACTTTTTAGAAGGGTAGACAATGGCAAGACAAGGGGGAATGGATTAAAACTAAAGGAAGGAAGGTTTAGATTAGATATTAGGGGGAAGTTTTTTACAGAGAGAGTGGTGAGGTGCTGGAACAGGCTGCCCAGAGAAGTAGTGGATGCCCCGTCCCTGGAAGTGTTCAAGGCCAGGTTGGATGGGGCCCTGGGCAACCTTGTGTAGATCCAGGCCTGAGGTTGGTGGCCCTGCCTGTGGCAGGGGGGTTGGAGCTCTATGATCCTTGGGGTCCCTTCCAACCCATGCCATTCTGTGATTAAGGTGAGGATGTGCTGCTTGCAGCCTGTCTGCCATGTGGATATCTGTAAAGGACAACCCTGAGAAGGGATTAGCAGGCAGGGAGCCACGGAGCGTGCTGTAGCAGTGGCACCAGTGACTCCAGTTGTGGTGGGGAGCAGCAGAAGCAAGGGCAGTGCTCCAAGGGCACAGGGCCTCCCCTTGCAGCCCAGCGCTGCCAGCTGATGCGGGCAGGCACGTGCATCTCGCTGCATCACCGCACCTTTCTCTGGAAAACAAGTGTTGGCTTTGTAACACAGACCCAGGTTTCTTTGACAGTAATAAATGCCTTTTAAGATTTTCCTGATATCTTATTTTTAGGATCACTTGCTGCATGGAAGATAGAAGCGTAGTGTGGCAGCCATGGGGCTCTGTGTATTTGCATGACAAAAGGTTGCTGGTTTTCACATTTCATCTTTAAAATGTCCTATGTTGAATTTCCCGTACCACACATCAAAGTCATACTTTGTTTTTCTTAATATTGTTTATATTAAAGCTTTTTCTGTAAAGAACAGCAATATATTTGTAATTATTCATAATTATTGGCAAAAATGGCTGGGTTTGTGCTTTCGTTTTAAAACACGGTTCCTTAAACTTAGAAATGTAGCCAGTGGGATTTGGTTCTTGAAGAGGAACAGTAGGATGCTTTTTTTAGGGCTGTTGCTATATTCTGGGATATGGGTCAAACCAAAGGTGGAGCTGAGTCAAATGGGAGCAGGCAGCTGTGGGTGTCGGGGGGAGGGAGCTGCTGTTGCCATGGGGACGGGAGCCCCTCACAGGGTGCTCGAAGGAGGTAAACGGGTCAATCATTTCATTAGGAAGGCAGATTTGAGGGAGCTTCTCCTCAGACCTAGTCAGCTACACTGGTATCATACATATCTGTCTGAAAGATTAAGATCCACTTACCTTCTTTTCCAGTAAAAAAGATGAAGTGGTTCAGTGCCCAGTGGGCAGTTTAGCCAGAAGCAGAAGCACAAGGTGAATGGAAGTGTCTTGGCCTCAGTCTGTCCTATAGTGAGACTTGGAGTATCTTCCTGTTTACCAAATTTCCATTCACTGAAGAGTTTAAAAAAAAAAAAGATGACTCAAAATAGAAACAGCACTGAAAGTGAAGAGGGCTATGGAAAAAGCTCAGTGACTTACTCTGTTTGGATTTATTTTTAGATCTGTAAAGTATTTCTTGTCTTTCTGCCTTGTGTCAATGTCAGCAAACCTCCATGAGATGCCCCAGCTCTGGTTCCTGTTATCAGCACTCAGATAGGAGCATTAAGAGGAGTTTGGGTTGTGATGCTATGTTGTGCCATGCTGTCATTTGAGAAATCTGAGGGAATCAGAGATCCTGCAAATACGTTACCTCTTAGTCTTACAAATCTCTTTTCATGTGCCAGGCAGATTGATGCTAATACTTGTGTAATGAGAAAACTAAATCTCTGAGACCACACATTTAGCTTCTAAGGTGTCTGCAGGTTCTTATTATGTCTTAACTTATTATGTCAACCTCCAGTTGACATCTGGAGTGTGCCCCCAGAATTGTCTTTACAGTAGACAGCACAGTGTTGCTTAGTGCATACATGCTCTATATTTATAGACATTTCCAAAGGTGGATTAGTAGTTACTGTGAGCAGATAGAAAAATATGGGAACTTCTCAGTTCTGACAAATAAATGCCGTGGGCTGGCAGCATCTGCAACTCCTCCGCTGCGGTGATGGGCTCTTCAGAAATCCAGAGAGACAAGAGAGATCAAAGAGCATGCTTTGATTTGCTCTCGTTTAAAACCCAAAATGGCACACCAAGCCTGCATCCTACAGCACCAAAGACCGTGATCTGATTACCAGCCTCTACCCAACAAATGCACACCCTGAGAAACAAACCAAAGTCATGCTGTAGGCCTGGGGAAGGCAGAGCCTTCTCCCTGTGCTCCCTGTGTGGGACGTGCCAGAGTAGCATGCAGGGTGTCTTGATTTTAAATAATGAATTGGTTTGTGTACCAAGGGCTTTGCAAGGTCTGCACTTGAAGTAATAAGAAAACTGGAGAGGATCCTGCAGGTGATGAAGTTCTACTCCTGGTCATTGCAGGCTCCAGTTGCTGCTTTCTAGGAACTCAGCAAGTGCTTAGTACTGGGGCTTTGGGTCTGCTGTGCCTATAGGGAAGTCTGTTCCTCATAAAATGCCATTCCTCTGGTTACAAACCTTCTGTTGACATCCAATTTTCAGTTTATTCAGGGAAAGCTCACAGTGCTTTATTCTTGTGCCAGCATCTTCTGTTTTCACACAAAGAGTTCTTTCCCCTTCCTGGCATTTATCCCTGTGATATATTTATAGACACTAATGGGCTTCTATCCATTCTCTGCTTTCATGTTAGCAGAAGCAAGTCAGGCTTCACCAACTCATTTGAGCAAAATTATAGGTGGTATTGTAGTCAAAGCTGTTCAACATCATGTATTCTTCCCCCAAGCATTACCTGCATGTTTTTAATGAAGTAGACAATAATGTCTCTTTGTTACTTTCACAGGTGTCACTGTGACAGCTTGTTGTCATCTTACACTCAGATTGCCCATATTCTCCTCAGTCACTTACACCATGATGAGCTCCTATTTTATATCTCAAGGTGGGTTTTTTTATTAGGTCATTACAGCCTGATGTTTTATGTACTGAATGTCATTCTGTTTCTATTACTCTAATTCTTCCTGTCTAACCTTCCAGACTTCCTCTGTTGCTGATACAGCCTAAATTTGTGTCACTGGCAAATTTCATTAGTAAGCTTCTTGTGGCAAGGTCATTGAAAATATTAAATAAAATTGGTCATCATAGCTCATTGTCATATCCTATTTATCCATTTCTCTTGCTCTCTTACAATTAGTTTTTTAGCCCTCACCTTCATCTCAGCTAATGAAATCCCACGTGGTGCTTTACTGAACTCCAAATAGTCTAGATCTTTCATTCAGTTATCAAAGAAACATAGGTGAAGCCAAAATAATGTAGTATGGCCTGTCACTTCTTGTCCAATCCACTCAGAATTTGGGACTGGAAATCTCTCAATTCTGCCTGCTTCATTTTCTCAATGCAACTTGTTCTTTTGAGTTTTATTTCCATACAACTCTGGTCATTCCTATATCCTAGTTCCTCAGCCAGCCTGCTTTCACTTCTGTATACTTTTCCATTTGGGCTGTACTGTTTTCTTTCTACACTGTGATATATATTTTGGGGTGGTTTTTTTAATTAGCCAAATACCAAACTCTTCTTGTGGCAAGTAGTGGGGTATAAATCAACACAATGATTTATGTAGCCCAGGATTCTGGGGGCAGTGGGGTGGGGAAAGCTGGAGAGGGACTGTTTTCAAGGGCATGTAGTGAGAGGACAAGGGGTAATGGCATTAAGCTTAGGGAGTGTACATTTAGATTAAATGTTAGGAAGAAATTCTTCACTAGGAGGATGGTGAGACACACCAGCCATCTTCCCCCCTTCAGCTTTGCCAACCACGGTCCTTTTCCCTACTATGGCTTTGGCTCCATGGTAGCAGAATTCAGTTGCCATGCTTGTCAGCATGTACTGTACTCCTCTGCATCAACCACAGACAGTCAGGGCAAGATTTGGAAGAAGACTAAAAGAAGAAAAAATGTAGAAATTCCTCCTCTTTCCCCTCAAAAAAATCTAGCAGTTGCAAGAATAAAGGGGGGTGTGGGGGGAGCAGTATTATGGGAAGGGGTGAAAATTTATCTACTCACAGTGAGACTTCAGGGATTTACAAAGGAGACACATTGATTGTGTTCAAGTCAATAAACTGGTGGGTGCCTGCTCCCTTTTGAAAGGGTCTGGTAGAAGAGACGAGCATCGTCTCCAGTAGATGTGACTGATGAGCTCTGGCAGGAGAGAGTACCCAGTCCCAGAGCACTTGAGTAGCTTGGTGCTTTGCCATGCCTTCCAGAATTGTTTTCAACAGCTTTTTCAAGTCCTTTTTCCTCACTTTCACTTTTTTAGGAGGAAGAAATAGAGAAGGTACTCAGCGCTACAGTGGTGATGTTCCTCAAGACCCTCCATAACAAGCAGTGGAAAATTAAAAGAAGGGGGTTGATATGGTCTACATCACATCCTTCAATCAGCATGTCCACAGCAAGTTTTACAGCATTGCTAAAGTAAGGAAAGGTCTCAGTGGATCCCTCAGAAACAGAAATTTGTAGGGGATAACTTTGTTACTAATGATTTTGGGAAGTGTGTTTCACCTGGAATGAGTTTGACCCAATTGACTGTTGACTCAAAACGGTTCAGTAGCTGTTACAGAACAACCATTTGTATTCTTACCCTAACAGACATCATAGTTTTGGTTCAAAATTCCTGTTTTTAGGGATTTATCATTTGGTGGTAAAATGTTGCAAACTGAAGCTTGGGATTACACTTATTAAATTCCAGACTCAGCTAGGGATTACATTTATTCAATTAATCTCTTTTGGGTTTTTTCTATTGCTGTTGTTTTGACTTTGGGGTTTTTTGTTTTGTTGGGGTTTTTTTGCTTTTAGGATTGCCAAAACACAAATCAACCAAAAAAACCAACCAAAAAACCAAACCAACCAAATACAAACTCCAAAATATTTTAAAGTTTTCTTTTGTTTTTTGGGGTTTTCCCTAATATGAATGAATGCCACTGGGTATTTAAAATGTCAGATGCGTTTTCGTTAGTAACAGGTTCACTGCATGCTGCATTATTATATTTTCAGAACCTATTACATGCATTTCTGTCCCAAAGTACAGGACCAAAAAGTTCTCAGCCCACTTCTGTGGGGTGTTAAGGTAGCTTTGCTTAGCTTGTGTGATGAAAAGCTGTTACAAAGCTGACAGTCATGGGAAGAGCTGCTCGAGAGTTTTCAGATGGCAGGGATGTCAAGGAAGCTTGCACACTAACTTCATAGCTTTAGCGCTGTGGCTGGGATCAGGGTTTGTGCTACTGACCTCACATTCCTGTAGATATTTGCAGCCTCAAACCAGTTATCAGCCACTCAGTATAGCTGCTCCACTGCTGAGAAGTGCCTTAAAATCTGTCAGTGTGCAAAAGCAGATTAAAATTTTTCTTCATCTACTTTTTTTCTTCTTTCCATCTTCTCCAGGTTTCACTTTGTGCTTTGTAACAGGAACAGGAGATTGGAAACAGTCTGGAGTGAAGAAAATTCTTTGCAAATCCAAAGCACCAGGTCATAGACTTGTAAGTTTAAAACCAAATTAAAAAACTTGTTCCAAATAAATCATTCTTTCTTTGCATTTACTTTGTTCTAAGCATGTCAACAATATATGTGTGTCATGGAAGGTCCCTAGCTCAGAGGCCAACAGGATCTGTTGCAACTCAGCGTGCACAGGCTCTTGTAGCATAGGAGATGAGCAGCACTCGAGCTGCTTACAAACTGATCACAGCACAGGGACAGCAGCCTGTCTCCTCTTTTTTGTCCTTGGGTTACTGCAGTATTAGAGCAAAGACAGTGTTGTTTTTGTCTGTATGTGTAAAGATAATTTCAAATCTAAACTATAGATGTTGATGCTTCACATAGTTATTTATGAATATGGATTAGCCCAGACAGTGCATATTAACAATGATGAATATATTGTGTTCTTCAGCATCGTTTATCAACAGGTATTCCAAAATTCATGGCAGTTATCACCTTATGATTTACACAAACTCTGTGATATACATAGAAGTCACCCTGTAACAAATTGCAGGCAAAACAAAGCAGCAAATTAAGTGTAGCAATTAATGTATTCAAGCATAATAACAAGGTCATCTGAAAGTAATAGACTTTAGAGAGAAGAGATGCTCACATTAGAACTCAGCATCTCTGAACTACTAATACTCCGAGGTTTTAATGGCTGCAAACAGTCCAAGTCCAACACGTTAGTTTCCAGCTCCATGGCAGCATTGCTTTCCAACTCCAGCAGGATAAACACGGCACTCAGGCATGAACTTGGCCTTGCTGCTCTGCCAGAGCTTGTTCAGCTTTGTATGACTGGTGGTCTTTTGAGGGCATGCCCTGTCTGCTGACCTGCATGACCAAATTTAAACTGCTCAGTGCAATTGATCCGCAAAGGTATGCAGCAGAGCAGAGCACATCCCTCTAGAAAGAAGCACCCATTGTTTTAGCAGTATAACTTTCACTTGTACTTCTCTTAGAGGCCTGCCACTCAAAAGCAGACCCACTTCTCTTATGAATTCTGACAGGATCACAGCTGGAGATGGTATGGCTGCAGGCATTATGCATTTTCATGCACTTGTGAGTCCCGTTTCAGGATGAGAATGAGTGATTACAAATTTTGACATATTGAGAAAAAATTAAATCACAGTCCATGTGACTTCCTAAAAATACAAAATAATAAAAATTATGATAGCAGTGAGTGTAAAACATGTTTGGCCACCAACACTCTGAACCTTGGAAACTGTTCTATTAATATAGCAATTGTGTTTCTTGAGAAGTGTGACAATTATTCTGCGTTTTTGCCAAGCTTCTTGATCTGAGAACTATGAAAAGTGTCTTCTCAGATTGATTTGTACCTTCCAGAACAGGAGATACATAAAGGCCAGAAGACAGACTGTGTTTGTTATAATAATGAACTCTGTCCTTAGTATTTTTCGGTGATACCTCTGAAGTACAAATGCATCCTTAAATGGAAATAAAGGGAATGTCAGGATTAAGAGACAAGCAAAGACAAGCACAGCAACAACATCAGAACACTTAAATGGAGGTGAAGAATGCATGACATTATTCCAGGGTCATGCTTGATTTCTGTGGTTATCAGGCTGGGTAAGGGTGAACACGCTGTGCTCATGTTGATCTCAGAAACAGGAAACATGGGGCAAAGATATGCAAAGGGGCTAGATACAGGTCAGGTGGGGTTTGTGTGCCATTTATCGTATTTGCATAGACCTAATAAGCCATTCCAAGGCATTCTGGACAAAATCAGATAAATCGATGTAGCATGGGACTGCATCGACATACTGCCTGTGGTCTCAGGCTTTGGCTCCAGATTTGCTAAAGTACATTCTATTTCTGTCATTTTGGCATGCCTTAAAATGATTTCTTGGCTAGCTCTTCCATCAGCTGTGAGCAGCAAGGGGTCAGGAGGAAAGAGACTTAGCCATGTTGTGTCACGTGGAGCAGATAGTGATTACTGCAGTATTATATGAAACACGGAAGTTTGGGAAGGGTGAGTTACAACTAGGGAAGACAAAGTATGTAGTTTGAAGAAGGGAAAAAATTCTTAAGGCATGTTGGTATTTTAAGGTTCAGATGGCAAGTGAGCACATTAAGTATAATATCTGCAAAATTTGGACTAGAAGACTCTAAAGTGGTATATTACAAGTTTCTGTGTAATTCAACTAATTAGAATGTATGGTGCTGTAGGAGATGCTTTGTGCAGCTAAGAGGCATCAGACTACCTTGTCTCAAATACAGACTGTGGATTTAATTGTGGTCCCAGATTTTGATCCAGCTGTGGGTGAAGGTTACCAGTCTTTGCTGTTACAGGTTTCTCTGAATTCCTGTGACTTCAGTCTTTTACTATCTCGTGTTCTGCTCTGTACACTGATGGCTCTGTAATACTGTCACAGGGAGAGGTGGGCTTGCAAGCACTGAGCACAACCTGTGATAAGAACAGACGCAGACGGCCCATGCTTCTGTTGCTGGGAAATGTTTGTGTGGAGCTACATTAAGGGGGAGGTTGATTTCCTAAGAGATATTGAAAGCCTCTTGCTCTCTCCATTCCTGATTAGGAAACACTAAAGATGAGACTCATTCCTCCAGAGCAGTGTTCTAAAACATCCTACTTTGTGGGAAATGGAAGTCTGTGCTAAATCCTGAATGTTTCCAAATGCCTGGGTACCCCTACCTCAGTCTGTTCCTCAGTGCCAGCTCCGTGATTCAGGGCTGTCCTGAGCAGTTTGTGCTTGTGTTCTACATTTCTTCTGTTCAGATCATGTTTGGGCTCCCTGGTTTTACAGGCACTGAAAGCCTTCTTTTCTGCACTGTGGAGATTGTTGATAAGGATGTTTCAAGTACACAAGGGATATAGCAATGGAGTTAGTGATTTTTACTTCTTCTTTACAGAAGTCTTTTTAATGCTGCCACTACTGCCTCTACTTTGCTGTAGAGGATGCCCTAAAGAACCAGTGATGAAAAGCCAAACACTGGAAGAAGTCTTGGAATGTTTTAGAGGGAAATCAAAGCCTTTTACCTGAAGTGAGAAATTTAGAAACTGTCTTCCAGCTGTGGACATTAGAGAGCTGATGAGAATTTTCTAAGTAGAGCCAAGTCAATACATCTGGAAAAGTAATCAGCTACGATAGTGTGCGTGTCCTTTCTAGAAAAACAAATGCACGTTAGCTACAGCCAAGGACTGTAAAGAGCTTGGGTTTATTCTCCTTTTTTCATTGCTGTAGCTCTCTGTTGAAGTTCTAGCTAGAGCATTTGCTCTTGCAAATGATTTTTCCTTGTATGTGTCCAAAAGCAAAAGAAAATTGTATCAGTGGTATTCAAAGTATCTGAGTTGCAAATGGAAGGGGTTTTTTAGCTGCAACTCAGTGATGCCACTAGGATCTTGTACTCTGTGTCTTGAGTAAAAGCCTAGTCAAATACTGCCGTGTTTGCATGTCCAAGACATTACTAGTGCTGCTTGTTCCACTTCAGTGTGTTCCTGATCCATTTGTATGAGGTACATTGGTATGAGTACTGGTTGGTCTTGTGTGAGCACTGTTCCTATATAGTCAGAACACGCATCCACTACTGGTCCCCCAGTTGGTCAGTTAATAAATTGAGTCAGAGCTGACAGAAACACTAGCTTGGATTTATTTTTGTCAAATTGTGTTGACTCTCCTCCAGATCTGCTTTTAAAAGCGCCTTTAAAGATTTCAGTAACTGAGAAATTCACCCAAACCAATTTTCCTGTGAATTAATCTTTTTAAGGCAACTGTTTTTTCTGAGACCATTCTCATTAGCATAAACCAAGTATTGTCTGTCTGTTAAAGGTCAACTCAGACCATACAGGCTGAAGCTTTAGACCCTTTCTGAATACTTCCCGGTGTCAAGCTTACTGTATTTCTGTGCTGAACTGGTAGAGGCACAAATTTTGATTGAGAAGTTGCAATCCTTCAGATTTGCCTCTTATCCAGAAAGATTGAAGCATAAGCAGAGGAAATTCTGGATCGTCTTTAAAAGCCTCTCTCTATTATTTTGGAATCAGTTCCTTGTAAATGACTGAAGAAAAGATAGTGGATTTTTCAATTATTTTAAATATAAATGATTTTTTTTTATCTTTTGAAGGAAAAGCCCTATTTTACCATTACTGTTAGGCACTGATACCTGAAGAGGATAGAGAGAAGGAAAAGGGATAGGGGTGAATTGGTGTCTGACCAGAGAAAACAAAAGTTACATGATATTTATCTTACCTCAAAGTTATTTTGCATGATTAAATTAAAGAATTTAGTATCACCATTACTGTCTTCCTAGAAATAAAGCACTCCAGTCTTTTGCTTTGGTGGTGAAATGCTCCTGCAGTCAGTGAATAGAAAGAAACGGAAATTGTGAAATGTGGTTTTCAAGTGAACTGGATACTTTCCAAGTTTCTCTAATGCAGCTGAAGTGAAGACTGTGTAGGACACCACTGAGCCTCTCAACAAGAGAATTCTAATGGAGCCTGAGATTGTGAGCTTCTGTTCAGGCAGAACAGAGTAACTTTTCAAAGGTTGTCAAGGATGAAACGCAATTGGGTGCTGCAAGAGACCAGGAAATAATCATTCAAACTGCCTGACATTTAACTCCTAGAAGTAGAAAGGCATTAAAGGCCAGATGTCTTGCAACATAGTCATAGAGCACTGAGAAAACTTTTATGAAGTCCAGACCAAATAGAAAATCTAGGTATCATAATGTTTTCTGCCTGCATGGTTCTAGAGATCTTCGATGTTAATGACAGTGCAGTAAGAGCCAGAAAAGTGAAATCAAGAACTCAATTCCCCAAATGTCATGAGATGGCCATGGACCGTGCTGGACTTAGGAAAACCAACAAGAACCTACTGTGAGCATTCAGAAAGCTGACATTTACACCGTGGCAGTCAGTATCGGATAAACAAGTGAATAATGTTGATACTGCAAGAGTGTTTAGTGTACAGAAATAGAGAACACTGCTACAAGTTTTGCAGAAGCAGACCAGTTTTATCTCTTGTCATTATAAACATATGCAAGATGTTCTTACAAAGAAGAAAGAACTGAATAAAAAAAAGCAAGAATACAGACCAATTTCCCAATGTTGAATGGGATTCTTCATCTGGGAAAAACACAACCACCAAATTCTTTCTCCTCACTCACTGCTCCAGCTGCTTTCCTCCCACACGTCATCAAATCGTTTTATAGATTTCATTAGCCCAGTCTCCTTCTTCAACAATGTCAGACTCCTTTTCTGTGCTAAGTAAATACAAATGAATATTAATACATTGTTCTTTTGTTTGACTCTACTAACTTAGAGCGACAGCAGATGCAATTTTTGTTCACTGTGTTTGTATTCCTTTGGAAGGCAAAAGACAACAGTTTGTTCATATCCTTTAATAATAGTAATCTTGAAACACAGAGGAGGTAAGGTAGGTTTCTTGGTGTGCATGTGGAATAGCTCTAGGTCTGCAAACAGAAGATGATCCTAAACAAAAACTCCTTCTACAAAGATGTACAGAATTGTGATTATTTTATACACCAGAAGTTAAATCTGTCAGGAATCGTGGATGGCATCCTAGTTCTTTTCCCATACAGGAAATGAAGATCTTGGATAACATGATGTAATGCTATCCCTTAAGGTTTTCTTTTGTCACAGCAATACACAAAACATTGTGAGGCATTGCAGGTATCATTTTGTTTTAGTTAATGCAGAAAAAAAATATTCCATCAAACACAAGCCAATCACTCCCAGCAAGAAAAGTATTTTACTTATTTTCCATATAGTTGGATTCTCTGTTGTTCAGTAATTTTAATTCATTCTATTTACAGATGAAAGGGCCTCCTTTTTCATTTGTGTAGCATTTTTGGTGTCATATGGTTTGAAATGTGAAGACTGCTTATGCTATTTTGTAACAATAAAAGCAGAATAAAGTTTGTGAGGTACTATTTTATCCAGACTTTCCATTGGATCTAAAGAATCTGAGTTAGTAGGTCACCTAAAGTGCAGGGGAGCTGGGAAAAAGGAGCATGTTGTATCTCAGTCATGGAGAATAGGATTTGTTAAACTCTGAGGTTAATTCTTTTCAGTCAAAGGAGGAAAACTTTGCTGGACTGAGTGGCACTTGTCATAAATTTATGTCACAAGTTGGTGGTACACTTTTTTCCCGTGGCCCCATCCTAGAGGACATGCTTGCATGTTTTACTTCCATCTGGCTTGTGCCATGTCAGTTTTGAGTCCTCTGCTTCTGTCCTGTCCTCTGCAATTGTGCTAGAGAATTTTCTTTCCTATATAGTGTAACTGGATATTTCATTCCCATGCTTCAAATGTAATATGGGTGTTCACAATCTGACTTATTCTTAGAGCACCAGTTTGTCCTTTAAAGCTTGTACACCCCAAAGTAATGTATCTGTAACAAATTAACTTGATGGTGGGAAAGTTCTGCCCACAGATGTAGAAAGCTTATGTTAGGATCAGTTCTCTATTATTAACAATGATGTAAATCTGGAAAGGTTATACTTCTCCATTTAGGGGGATTTTAAGTATCCTGTGGCATTTGTCATCAATTTATGCCACAATGTGGTTGTACACTTAATTTGGTTTAAATGGTTTTCTCTTTGTTTAGGCTTAAATTAATTAGGGACATCATTAAGCTGTAGATACACATTAACTTAGTAAACAGCTCCAGCAGTTTAAGATGCCATCTCTTCTTATGTGTTGCTGAATGGTCAGTCCACAGCTCTACCAGCAGATCAGAACGTGTAAGTGCTTACTAGTCCACTTCAGTGTGAAGTTCAGGATCATCATGGGTTTACTGGGAAGGGGGTTCTCTCACATTATGTATTTAACAAAGTTAGACTGAATGACAATTTAGTCTGTCTTTTCTGAGAATACCAATGTAGCTGTAAGAAGAATTTTATTCGAGTCTTTTATTTGCTCTCGAACCCAGCCTGAAGTTCACATCACTGGCTAAAAATAAGAGCTTTTTTTAAAACACATTTATGGCTCCACAGAGTGCACCTTGAGCGGCATGTTTGGAAGGTTTCAGATCTGTCTTGTTCAGGAAAGCTGTATTATTTTACACTATTAGATTATTTTAAAAGCATTCTGCCAAGAGAGTATGTGGAAAGAAGATCATTCAATTATTCTGATTAAAAACATTTGCAGATGTCATTTGAAACTTTTCTGTACAAAAGCCATTTCTTTTGTTAGCGTTTCTCTAGATGACATTTTCTTCCTCTTCTCCATATGTGTGGATGTTTGCTGAAGCTGTACAAGCAGAGCATGTTGAGTGTGTTTTCCCAAGGGGGCTGGAGCCAGAGCAAAAGCCTTGCTTCATTCAGGTCAGCACCCTGTTTTGGTGTGCTAGCATCAGATCAGCAGCCTGGGGAGTGTCTTGTGAAGCTCCACGGAGCAGAGTTACCCTGGGTTGTTGAGGTTCCTGCTGCCCAATCTCTCCTTCCTGGCTCTGTCTCCAGGTGGAGCATGTGGGTGCACTCACAAGTGCTGTGACCACAGCTTTCAGTTGTCATGTCCTGTAACTTCTAGTGAAGAACTTCCTGAAGCTGATTTCAGGAATATCTGTGAGTAAATGATATTAGCAGACTGTCTGCTATAGCTCCTTCACCAGGACAACCACAATAAAACAAACTAGAAGTTTCCATCTAAAAGATTAAAATCTTTGCACCACAAATAAACGGATACAATTCTTCACCCTTTCTAACAGTACCCAATAGGAAGGGGATGACAGTGAAAATTAGGACCCCAGCCTTACTACAGACCATGTTTTATTAAAACATCCTTGCCTTGAATCCAGGATCCAACAAACTGCCCTCAAACATGTAAGATCCATGCAGAGGGAGATATGCATAGCCTTAGATATGAACCCCCATGTTATTTTGCACTGATGTAGGATAACTAATGATTCCAGCACTGTCTGTCTCAGCTTTTTGAATGCTTTTGGTGTCTGCCTGCTCATTTGAAAATGTCAAGTTCCACCATGAGAGCTTTAACAAAGATGTGTCACACTCTTCCAGGGAGGGATTAACTTTTCTCTCGCATCATTGATCATACACTAAATCATTCATTTTGCACAGTGAATTGATACTTGTTTCCTTTAGGTTTGGTTAAACAGGCAGATGTGGGTAGAAATTTTAAGAACCCTGATGTAAATGCTAATCAAGAATCTTGCTTGTTCAGATGTCAGGGTCTTGCCAGAGCTGTGGTTTGCAGCAGACATGAATACTGGAGTTAGCATTCTCCTTCTAAAGATTTCAGAATGGTCATGCCTTCTCCAGCACACCTAACTTCCAGAACTGTACAACACTGTTAAATTCCTGAGTCTAAAATTAGCAACAGTAGATTTTAGTGAGATACATAAATTACTGATTTCTCCCTGTTCAGATACCCAACTGTTCAAATACAGAATGAATAATCAGCTTAGTCACCAGTTTTTGAAACCTTAAGTTGTGCTATACATGATTTGTTGTAATACTATTTTTTTAATGCTTTGTACTTTTACTCCTAGGGTTTGTTAATTATACTGTCAGGTTTTTAAAAAAAAGCTACTTAGCATAAAATAGACATCTTTCTCCTTGCAATATCTCCAAGTGTGCTGCTGTGCTGCCTTTTAACTTTCAAATGAATTTGTTAAAAAGGGAAGAGACCACTGGGTAGACACATTTCATTATATGTCCAATTACAGTCATAACTGTAGCTGTAGTCATCCCTCCCTGACCTTTAATAGAGAAGTTGCTCTCCCAATAATTATAATTGCATGTTAAACTAACTTGATAGTGCAGTACTAGCCTATAAAGAGATGTTTAAACCTGAGATTCAGGTAGCTCTTTCTAATTCTAGGCACCTCTTTTGTGAAGACTAATTGAATCATAGAGGCTATTCCACTGTCCTCTAAAAGGAAGGAATCATTCTGGCTTTACCTTTCACACAAAATCTTGCTAAATAGCTATGCAGCAACATCTCTAGCTGAACTGCTGTTTTACTAATGTAACAAATGCCATTAAATCTAAAGGCTGAAATCATGTGATAAATAAAAGAAAACCCTTAAAATATGAGGCTTAGAATTTTTCAGGAATGCCCCCTATTCTCTCTGGGAAAGTTTTTCAGACTGTACCAAGTCATCCAGTTGCCTGAATGTGGAATACCCCATCTGTACTGGGAGTTGGTTCAGATGAGGAAAAATGAGGTAGTTCAATGGCCATTTTGCTGCACTGGGTAAAAGAGAAAGGAAAAGGTAATGCCAGGGAGGAATGCAAGCTGCTATGAAGCTTGAAAATTTCAGAACGATGTAATTCTTCCTTTTTCGTTAAACAACAGTGAAGAAGGCTGTGCAGAGCTGCCCTAAGTGATGAGCTTCCAGTTTGCTGGGGAAAAAAGTATGGATTGAATTAAAAACCCTAAAAAATAAAACAAAATCCTCTGATCTTGGTTGAATGAACTTGTTTGGGAAGGTGTTTATTTTCATTTTATGTATCAAGTTGTTTCCTTTTGAAATGAAAACTCTCATTCTTCTATTTCATGAATGTTCTTAGTCCTCACTCCCCCAATTTTTTTTTTTTAAAGGCTCAGCAAAACAGCTCAACAAATTCAAATTTCTAATCACTTTGGCTGACCTGCATCTGTGTCTTTCAGCAAATTTACCATTTTCTTTAAGAACTTCCTCAGCTTTTAGTGCAAGCTAAAGCACTGGTTCTCCTGTTGCAAGCTGAATGAAAACCCACAGTCATACTTGTACTGAACTGATAGTTCAGAGTAAGTTTATTCAAAAAGGAACTGCTAAAAAAAAATAAGAGGCTGAGCTGAGTTAAATGAGGGGTAAACTTGGGGAACAACAGTTCAAAGTTACTCAGCTGAGAAGCTTTACAAAGCCTTTGCTTCTGTATATGATCACCTTGCATACCTGTAAAATGAAGGGGAAAACAGGATTACGTTCAGAAGCTAGTGTTCCCTCAGGGAATGGTGAAATGAGCATCCTGATTGAGGGAGGATGTGGTTTGCAGGTGGCAAAGACAAACTGGAGATCTGCCAGTGTGAATACCAGTATGGCATTCAAGTTAACTCCATCAACCTCCCAGCCAACTCAAAGTAACACATGCTGCATGCTAATAAACATCATATGGCTTTTCAGTCTGTGGTGGGAAGGGCCAAAGCTGCAATTTTTCAGATAGATAAAGTACTGTTCTGGTATCAGAAGGATTATTTAATTAAGAGTTATTATGAAGGCAGAGTATGAACAAAGGAAAAGATTTCAGTATCATGGCAGTGTAAGAACTTAAGTTTGGGTGAAATGGGGAAGGGAAATGGTTAATAAACTCTTGTCAAGAGGAGATGATGAAAAGCTCAACAGAAGGACCCTGGAGTGTCTAGATACACCTTCTGCAATATCTTCAGACAGTTGGCAGCTGCATACTTGTGACGTGCACGAAAAGTGAAAGTATCTTGTCAGTAAGAAACTGTCTGTATGACGGTTTCTTGGTAGGGGTTATTTTATGTTATTCCTTATTTTAATACACAGCAGCCACGAGGCCATATGAAATTCCTCACATAATACTATAAATGATGTAATTTTACTGTACTACCGTTGTCTGTTGGCTTCACTTAGTGATGTCATCATTTTAATGGTCTGATTAGAATGTGTTGTAATAGAAACATTAGCTAGATACTTGGAAAGGTCTTAAGTATTTGCCAGGAGTGTTAACAGTGGCACCCAGGTACAGTAGAAAAGGTGCAAAACAATTGTTTAAGATGTAATCATCACAAGTCTCCATTAGCAATCTCTCTAATTATGAGTTTTTACCCTCCATAACTAAAATCATATATAATCCAGGTCAATCAGGCAATTTATAGGAATTTAGAGTCTTGTTGTTTGAGGGAATATGTCAGTGTGGATTGTAATTAACAGCTAAAAAAACCCGAGAGGGCAACACATGCAGGATGCAGCCTGATTGTCTAGCATCCAGCCATGGTCAGTAGCAGTGGAAATAAGTGTAGAAAATATTGGCAGAATTCAAGGAAAAGGATCATGTTTGCTGTAGGTATGTGAGGGAAATGTGAATCTTCCAGATCTGAAACCATACTGTGTACAGTACAGGAAGAGCACTGAAAATTCAGGCAAGCAGAACATGAGAGGGTTGTAGAAACTACAGGCCAATGTGATTGTAAAGCAAGCTGTGCTCAGTACAGAGCCAGACCATGGCTGCAGCAGCTGAGATCTGAATAGCTTTGAGCAAGTTAGGAATGACCTGCTATCTATAATGGAATAAAACATACTTTCCTTCATGTAATAGCAAGTCTTGTAGCCAGCTTTCTAGGCCTTTGTCTTCAATGATTATCCCAGAGGAAGGAGGCTCTTCAGAAGCTAAAGCTTTATACTGTTCCAGTTTGGAAGAGTTTAGTATTAAAATCTTACAAACCTTATTTTTTTCAGACTCTCCTACGGCAGTAAAAGGAATCTAGCAGCCCCTGTGGAGTGGGACTGTTCCAGCACATATGCCTTGTGTTTTTCTAGTAACTTTAATACACTGAGGCATGTCAGTTCAGATAGAAAACCCTTCTTTCTGAAATAAGCCTATATAGGTCAATGTGTCAAAAAAATTAAACTATTTTAGGTTGCAATTATTTTTGGTGAAGACCTGTTAACAGTGAAAAAAAGCCTTCAAATTCCCAGAGTTGAGCAGTGTGTTTATTTGAATCTGAGGTCCCAGTGTCATGGATTTATTTTTTTTTTTAATTTAAAAATAAAACTATGAAACCTGAAAATTATTTTAATTGCACTGTTTGCTGAGGATACAAACAGAGCTGTATGGAAATCCAGTGTGGTAGTTCCACAGCTACTGTAGTTCCACTATAGAACACACAACAATATTCTTGTATTTTCTTCTAAAACTGAAAATCTGTCATTGTCCATAAAACATCTGAGCAATTGCACATGCAGAGGGAGAGCTATGTATTTTTGAAGGAACAGCATTATTGAATTCTGAGCTTCAAGAGTCTTTCATTTCTCATCTATAATTTCCCATTAAGATAGGGTTTTGTACTACTGTATTTCTATAGAACATGACAATAATTCCTTTTACAGGCACTTATTTTTGTAGTATTTCAAATGTGAAGATCAAAGTGATTAATGGATTCCATTTCACCGCAGAAGTACTAAAGAGAATGCTTCCTTAGATGACTTCTGTAATCATGGTTTAATTAAAACAATTTTTTGTACTTCACAAAATGAAATTCAGATATTTATTTGAATGTAACTATAGTCATTTAATTAAATCATTAGCAATCACAGAGTTGACATTATTAGTTCAAGCTCACTTAGCGTGTATTTTAGCTTGAGGCAACGCCATGGGCTAAGTTCAAGACAGGCACCTAATTTTTTTCAATGGCATTAACATAAAATCTTGTGACTGTTGTCTATTATTATTGTAGTTTGAGTTTTAACAAGCACCAGCAAATTTCCTCCAAGACTGGAATCCAGTGTCCTGGGCTTAAGAGCTGCTTGGGATAGAGAGGAGCTGACGTGCACATTTGGTAGTTTAAATAGACAATACAAATAAAGAATATGAAGGAGAGTGGGTAGATGCTGCTCCCAGATTTGCTGATGATCAGATAAGATGCAGTAGCCAATGTACCCTCCACTAGCTCTGCAGCAGTTGGGAACCCACCCTCTTAGTTATAAATTAACAGCTATATAGCCATTCATTGGTTCTCTGCCTATATTTTGTTTAACTCAAAGGTTTGTAAGTACTACTAATGTGAAAAGCTTGAGAGTGAGCATCTTTTTGTGTAAATTTGCTGCTTTGTCATCCTCCTTCTATTCTGCATCCTTATGCCACTGAGATGTTCATCTGCTTCCCTTGGCTTTGGGGCAGTGGGACATAAAAATCTGGAGGTGAATTAGACACAAGTAGTACTTCTAATGAAGAGCCTTCATTTCCATTAGATGGCTTTAAGAGAAAAGGAGAGAAAAATCTCTTGGAGAGGGGACACTAGAGGTACAGTTTAACAAACCTGCCTCCAGCAGAGCTTTCCAGGACTGGCGTACCTGGCGTGTTGCCTCATAGTGCCTCTGTGCAGAACCCAAACCTCATCAAAGGCCACATGTTCCTGCTGTGCATTCAAAATCTACACATTTAAAACTTAACCAAACAAAGTGGTTATTAGGGTCTAGAAGAATTCCAAGAGGAGAAGCAATTTTTGTATTGCCACAGTCCAACCCCAGTTAGTGCTATAAAATGTGCTGTGTTTGAGGTGGGCGAGCAGGCAAAGAGGTTTGAGAGATGGGGATGGGAGCCAGAAGCCAAATTGCAAAGTATTAGTGTGCTAGTGTGGGAATGATAATAAGAGGGTTCTCCTAAGAGCTGGAGAAGTGGGGTACTTGGCTATCGAGGTCTTAGGCGTGAGTGTAATATGCTGGCAGTTCATTCCAGTTCTCTCATTTGCAATTTATGAATAGATGAAAAGAGCAACTAAAAACAAAATAAAAGTGCAATTGCCTTTTTCAGTCTTCATTAGCATTCTTCTCTTGAACAGATGGGGCTTCACTGGATATTCTTATGTTAAGTTCTGTTCTGTGCAATATTATGTTATTTTAATTATTTAATAGATTTAAATTTATAGACAGAGTATCTGAATTGTCCTGAACAAAAAGCTTGGAGCTAGGAGAAAAACATCTTTTTCAGGTCAACTTAATCTGAAATTTACCTTGGTTCTGATTGTTATTATCCTGAAACCAAGGCCATGTTCAGAAAAATATTCACTGCGGTTTACAGACCACATCTGCTCTGTAGACCATCATCCCTGTTAAGTTTTGTTACCAGTATAAAATTCAGCTCATGTTTCCTAAACTGCTTGCTGAGATTTAGAGAACATGTCTGCAAACCCTGCACCAGCTTTACTGTCTTCAGGTGCATGTGCAGTTACTCTTTATACTTCGCTGTTGTATTGGTCTGTACTCAAGGATTGAGATAGATCAGCAGTAAATTCCAAGTCACTTTTTCACCGTTGGGTTTTTGGGGTTTTTTTGGTTGTTTAGTCTCCTTGCAGTTACTTGCATCATTGTGTGGCAGGATGTTGCTGGGTTAAAAGTTGTTTATGTTGTCATGACAGGTGTAACTTTAAATAATTCTTTTTAAAACAACAAAAAATCTGGAAAACCAAAACGACATTTGTCAAATTTGGTAAAGGTTTTCTTTAAGAGAAGTGGGAATGTAAAATGCTAAGTTTTAATGTTTCATTCTGGAGCTGACAAAACATTCAATTTTAACATTTGAGATGTCAAATTAATGTGTAATTTAAGTAGTATCAGTAGGTTAATAAAGATTTTATAAAGGAAAATATCGAATTATGAGTCAAATTAACTATTTAAACTGTCTTCCTTTTATTGAGAGCACCTAAATGTTTAATGTTGAATCAGATTTCTTTCAGATTCAGTGTTTGACTGAAACTTGCCGAAGTAAAAGAAGGTGATGTGCAAAAGGGATGGGATTGGGGACAAGGTGGCCACTGGTCACTGTTTTACTCATGCATATTTTCTGGAAAACATGAATCTTAGCACTTGGTTAGTCCCTAGAAAAGGGGAAAGTAGGAAGGTAGCTTGAAAGGTGTTAAAATTGTCTTGGGACACGTGGTTAGCTGGCATGTCTCTTCAGACAGCTGAAGGTTGCAGATAAGTAGAAATATATGTGGTGTAGATCTCAGTGTGCTCAGCAAACTACTCTTTCTGTTACTGATGTCATTTTCTGATTTTAATTATAGAGGCTAGTTTTCTTCCTGTAATCAAGCAAGAGCCTTCAAAGAGATGAGAGACCTTTAAAAAACGTGTAGAAGTTAAAACATTCAGTCCTTGCTGGCTTCTGTGCAGCTTGGTCAAGGCATGCAGGCAGAGCTGCCTGCTCCTAGGAACCTGCCTATTGGAGGGCAAAAGGTAAGAGAGGAGAGCTGGCTCCTGAGATGTCGGGGGAAGGACAGGCTCCATCTCAGCTCTTTCTCTTTGTAACCAAACAACCTGCATTCTTCTATTTTAGCTCTTTCCTATCTAACTTCATGTAGCATTAGCTTGGCTGTTTCTCTCATCTTCTTCTCTTCTTTTCAACCTTCTGCTGCTTCTGAATTAACTTTCCTTTGCTCTTCCTTTGGCATCCTTTATGACTTCTTTTGTCTGCTTACCCTGTTGTTTACCCTTGGAAAACTAACCCAATGTTGTCTGTCACTGCGCTGCGCTCAGAGATCAAGTATTTGCTTTTTTAAAAATTGATGAGGATGGGAGAAGGAAGGAAGGTAAATAACTAGAACCAAAAGTAGAAGACATCAAATGGGTAGTGAAAAACAAAAGTTGGAAAGTAGCAGGTGGATCCTTAATTAAGTCAGGAAGAGACCTGGCTGAAATGAAATACATGATCTCGCCAGTTGTTTGCTGAAAATGAGCCCAAGATCAGATACAGGGAGCCAAACCAAAGTTCCGCCTACCCCAGACTGCATCAGGAGCTTCCTGAGGGACAAGTGGTTTCGGGATCTTCAATTGCCCCTCAGTGGATTTTTCTGCTCCCAACTTGTCCTGTCTTTAGATCCACACAGGCATATAGCATCTTGAACTAAAACAGGATGATAATGCTTCTCTTTTGCTCCTCTTCCCTGCTCCATCTTGGTCTTTTCACTGTTGAAAGGCCTGTTTCCCAGCCAGTCGAGAGCCTGCAGCTCTTGGTGACCTCAGTGGGAATTTGAGGAGTAGTCAGAAAGCTCAGCAGTCCAGAGATTCTGAAAAAAGAGTAACTTGAGAGTTTAATAATTTTCTCTCTGCTGTTGTGTACAGCTCTAGGATATTTCCAAAAACCTTTAAAAAAATGGCCCTTTAAAAAGCTTTTTTTCAGTGAAACTCTGGCAAAACTCATATCCTCTCTCTGCAATGACTGAAGTGAGAGATGCCATGGGGGCTGCCTCTGGATGATGGTGTAATCTCAGTAATAGCAAACTATCAGGAGAGGTTACTGTAAATAAAACAAATGTAAGTTATTTCAACATCTTGGTCTGGAGACCACAGGTCCTAATGCACACTTCTTATTTTATGCAAACTATTGCAAGAATAAAAATGTTTAGCTTAAGTAACCCACTGAGCATAGAAAATCTTGTACAGGGTAATCCCCCCTCTACCCTCTCACAACTGCATTTTTTAGGACAAACTTAGGTAAATTCTGTTTCACCTAGGAGCACCTGTGAAGATGTTCCCAAAAAGGGGAGCCTATGATCCTAATTTGTACTTGGGGTTGGTTTTTTCCTACAATGTTTTGAAATTGTTTTTATTTCTGCTTCTGATTCTTCCATCATCTTTATTTTGTCCTGCTTCACTTTTTACCATTGGCATTCTGGGGCGTGGGGCTGCCACCTGTGATAAGTATAGTGCAAACTACTCTCTGAAGGAGAAAGCAAGCTTATGGATGTGATGCATTTCACTGCTGCATTTTCCAGTATGGTTTTTCCTTTCTCCCTTTGCTCCTGCACGTTTCTTATTTTGAAATCCCTTATTTGTTGTTGTTGTTGTTGTTGTTGATGATCACTGTGTCTACTCACATCCCTACAGCATACAGCGTAACAGCTCTTTAATAAGATGTGCTTACCTCCCCACTGTTCTGAACAAGGTCTTGAAATAAACTCAGAGTGAGTTTGGCCCAGGATGTTTAAAGTGTGATGTATGTTTTATCAGTTCTTCAAGCAAGGTTTGCATGCCAGCTCCGGTATACACCCAACACACGTGTAACTATTAGAACAAGATCAGCTGCTGCACGTCTCATTTTCTAGATTTACAACTGTGGATTGCAGCTGCTGCCTTGTCTGGAACCTCCAACAATCAGTCAGAGGAAAAAGGACACCTCTCTCTTACACAGTGCCAAAAGGTTTAGTATGTTTCCTGCTGCTTCTGGAGAAATGCTGTTTTTTTGAGGGAGGATTTTTTACTACGTTTAGAATAGGATCTGACTTGTTAATTGTGCATAGTGTTTATTTTGTATCTCTCTGAATGTAATCAGTGCAGTGAGGACCTTGTTGGGAGAAACTTTGGACCAGTACATGGGTAAAAGCTATCTGGGGCTGAAAGACTGTAGCATCCTCTTTTGGTTTGTTTTGCTTAGAGGTATTTATGACTTATTTCAGTGTTCTGCAGTCTAAAGAGTGTAAAGTAATATTTAAGTTCTTGTTCTGCTTCTCTTCAAGCTTGGTTTACAGTGTGTGTTTGTATGGAGGCCTTAGGCTCACAAGTGGGGAAAAAACCAAGAGGGAATCTAAGATATCCTTTGGCTATCTAAGGACTGGTCTGTGGGATCTTTGAACTCTGGTTCTTGAGGGAAAACACCTTACCCCAGGGGAGCTCAGCACACAGTAGCTTAGATGACACTGATCCTGCATGGGGCAGGGAGGGGATTAGGTGCTGAAGGAGCATCTATCTACTTTTTGAACCTGGAGATAGCCTCTTACAGTGCCTTCAAGTCTAGTGGTCTGTGATTGCACGCAGAGGTGGATAGAGATGCAGGGAGTGAAGCTTAACTCATTGCCAACATTTTTCTGCTTTCCGTATACACAGAGCAATTCTGCTCACAGAGCATGTAGGCAAAGGCAGGAGAGCCCCAGGCTTGGCTGGGGAAACTTGAACTTCAGCTGGAGTAACTTGCCTGAGACATAAGGCAAAGCATTTCTGTGTCCCAGGCTGTGCTTTCCCAGTTTTGAAAGTAACTACAGTGATACTAATGTGCACTGTAAAGCACCTGGAGCGTTTCAGCAGTAGGTATCCTAGGCAAGGTGTTGTTATTACTGGGAGCAAGCTGCCAGGGTAAATGAATTGCTTTCACTCCAAATGAGTACGGAAGCTAAGAGTACAATGTGGTTCACTGGTTTTCACTGATGTTTTCCTATCTGGTATTTTAATGTCAAATGTCTGGTTTATGTTTCCAGAGCCTCCTTTCTGACCTGTACGGTGCCTTATCCGACTGTCCTTTCATTTTCCAGTCTGCCAGCATACAGGGTTTCCTCTTGAGCTATCACTGCATGTCTCTCCCGAGGCGTGTGGCCACCCTGGGTCCCCAAACTTCAGTGGCTCTCTTAGTTTAATGCATTTATTAAACATCAATGAGCTCAAGGGTATGCATGGGTACCAAAGAGTCATTGAAACATTGCCTCTGTCAGCCTCAAATACCTTCTCAGTATGAAGCTATGAGAGAGTTGCTTTAATTCTGGATGGAAGGTCTTTTCTGCTGGAAATCTGGTACTGGCTGCCAACAAATTAGACAGAAATTAGGAATTCCCAGACTGTTTCTACCATATTACAAATCTGGCCTCTTCAGCTATATTCTTGGCATTCCTCCTTACCGTAAAAAAGTGTGTGAACATCTTGTCATATTCACTAAACTAGGACTTTGAGAAGCATACTGGAATATTCATCAAGGGAAACCATGTAACTTGAAAATATGCACATCTTGAATAAATCATTTAATTTTGAAAGAGATGGAATAAAGCTCTCTTTCATCTCTTGTAGCCATTTTATTAATGCTGTTAATTATTGCCCTTTGTAAGAAAAGGAGTGGAGTTTTAGCTTTACATTCCATTCAGTTTGCCCTGTATATTAGGGACAATTTTATTCTTAGTTTGAAATGTGGTGTAGGGAACATTCACAATGAAATCATGTTAATAAGTATAGCTTTCCTAAAGATCTATACAAAATAAAAGGGAGACTAGCTGATCCTTTTCTATCTACTTGAAATCCAGAAAAATAGCACAGATACTACTATGGTAACCAGAACAGAGTATTTTACCAGGACTAAGTTTATCCTGCCTTCCTTTATTCCTGCCTTGGTTTTCCTGCTCACTACTTTTTCTTTGTAACTGTCTTTGTCTCAATGAATATTGAATTATCTTCACAAAATGAAAGAGTTCTGCTAACAAAATGTGCTTGACCATGACAAAGCACAAAGATCTACTATTTCCCTGCGTCTTATCTGTTTCCTGTTCCCTGCTAGCTTTCATGAGCTAAATCCTTTTGCAGAGAAGAGTAGCTTTTACTCCTGTTTCTGTGTGGAAGTGGACCATTTAATCTGCCCTTGAACTTAATAACATTATGCTGCTAAGTGCTGTGTCACAGATACAAGAGCTTCTCCAAGGTAAGGGAAATTGTGTGAATTAATGTTCAGGACACTGACCCAAACAGAAAGGGATATGAACCTTCCTTTCCCATGTTTCTCTCCACCAGGCTATTATTTAAGGGAAAAATTCTAGGTTTTGGAGAGCTGCTATTTTCCAGAGGAAAAAAGTTCCATCAGTAACAGAAATTTCACATTAGTTCTCTTAGCAGTTAGCAGGCCTAATAAAAGTACTTTGGGGGTTTAAAAGACAGTGGTTAGATATTTCCCTCAAGGTATATTTCCTTGGTAGATTACTTCCATGGGTGGAAGCTTTTCCTTACTGGTACTTTCCAGTCAACCATTATCCAAGCCTCTTTGGCCATGAGTATGCACCTCTTTGCTATAGAAAGTAATGAAATTTCCAGAGAAGTATATTTTTACCTATTTTATATTCTCTGCTCTGTCCAGGCTCTTTTCCAACTCCTGTTATACAGGATTGGCATAACTCCAAGTGGCAGACAATAATACAACTCCTACCACCTAAACGTAGCTGCCTTATTTAAAGGGTTTGTTCTTTATGTTCACTATGTTGCCTCAGCATTTAATGGGCCTAGAGTGTCTTGGATTGGCTTCTGGCCAGCATTGTCCTCTACAAAAAGCACTACTAACTGGCACACAGAAGTGCATTAACTTAGGAGTCTCGACTTCCTCAGTGAGGAATCCATCTTGAGCAACTGAGGTTAGTCTGTAGAAATATCCCATGGATATGGCTCCCCAGTTGCTCCACAAGGCAGTCCATGCTCAGGCCCAGAAAGTACAGGAAGAAAAAGCACCAGCCTCCTGACCTGAGAGGTATCAGTGCATTTAATTTGCTGTGAGGGCACCCTAAACAACCAGCCAGCTGCAGATCGCAAGTCTAGTAGCTGTGGTATGTCTGCCCCTCCCTGCTGCGATCTGCATGTGCCCCAGTGTTGTCATATAGCCATTCCTGCGAGATGTCGGTATCTGTCAGGAACAGGCAGTATTGGTAGTGGGCAGGGATACTTCACCTGCTTCATAGAGGCACCTGTATCTCTCTGTGTTTGTCTTGCTTTCAGGCAGGTGTCAGTGCAGTGACACTGCTGTGTACACTTCTGAATAGCATGGTGCACAGATGCTCTGGATACCATTTGTGTAATGGGACAGGGGATCTGCCAGCCTTCTGTAAAATATGTTGGCCGGAGCCTCCCTGTTTTGACAGGAGAAACATAAGCCACTCAGTCTTGCCCTTTTCCCTTGCGAGTGGGATTTCTTCTGCCCACTGGCTTTCTTGCTAGCACAGCAGCACAGAAATGGTGACTTCTGAGGAGGATATGATGGAGGCAGAGGAGAACTAGTGAAAAAGGGAACTGCTCTTATCAGAACCAGCATGGTTATGTTTACCTTTTAGATAGCCTGATGGTATGCTTAAGCTAGAAAGACCACCAAAACTTTAATTACCTGAAAATTCTTTCTATGAAGAAGTATCTGCCTTTGACCAGTTGCACAGGATCAGTTCTTGCAATGGCATTTCTTTCAGTTCACAAGAAATCTGTGGTGGCCACTGAAGCATGATACTTTCGAAAGGGAGTAACTAGATACCTTCAGAGGAAGGGTAACGTTCTCCTTGGCACTGAGTATTCCTGTTGTGGAATACAAATGAAGGTTTACAGCTGGTCATTCAGTAAAGCTTATTAGAGTGAGCTTCATTAGCTCTTTTGTATGATTTTGCTAAAGGCTAAGCAGTATTCTTTATGTCTTTGTTACTTTTTGTGCATGCTTGCATGCAATCTAAATATAGGAACCTATAGAGATGCAATTGGCTACAGAAGACACAGCTGTGGAGTTATTATTTACAATGAAATTAGAGAAAAAGAACAATTGGAGGAAACAGAGACCCCACTAATAACTGCTGGGAGCTTTGATTGAAATACTGTTTTTTCTTATATCCAAGTGTATCATCAAGAGAGACACAATTCTGTATGGTGAATTTATTATTAGAATACTAGATTATGTTGGTCTTGCACTGCCAAATTTTACTTTTTGTCTACGTTGTTCACTTCTCTACGACTACTGTCTCATATTAATCTGTTGCTTTTATTTTTCTTATTTGTGCTCTCTCATAAATTGCTGGATTCCACTGAGGCACTCTGGGGAGAAAAGAATCCAAAAGCATCTCCCCTCCTTAATCAAAACCAAACTGCAGAGCTGGTACCAGAGAAATGAAAGGAAGCATCACTTTCCCAAATCAGTGATGTCATTCCATCATGTCACCGGCTGGTGAAGAGGTTCAAAAACTATCATTGACATCCTAAGCAAAACAAGGTTATTTTAAGCCCACCTTTTTATTGTACAAGTATATGCAGCAAAATTTTCCCAGATACCTCTATGCCATGTTAGCTTCAAGCACATTTTGTCAGGACAGTATCCTGTGGTGCTCCTGTACAACACCCTCATTCCAGGTTGTATTTAACACTCTGCTGCAACCTGCTGATGCTCTGAGGAACTACATACTAGGCAGTCTTTCATACCAAGCTTCTTCCTTCCTCAACCCCACCCAATCCTAAGGTTTAAAATAATTTAAACACTCCATTTTCAGCACTTGTGGCATCATTGTTTGGAGGGGAATGCTCTTCTATTTTGGCATTTCTATATTTGAAAGTTTCCTATAATGCAAACTTAAAATGGGTTACAGATTCTGAAAATGGCTGTCAAGTTTGATGAGCACAGCAGGATGAACAGATTGTAAAGTCACTAGCATGACGAATTGTTGCCTTCACTGTTACATTCATTCCAGAGCTTCAGTAAGTTGTCTAAATTTATGCAGAATGACTAATAAAATCAGCTCTGAAACCAATTAGTAAGCATGCACTGTTGAGGAGGAACTTGCTCTGGTAAGCTACTGAGAATTGAAAGTATGCATAGAAAGTAGCAGAGTTTTCTTCTAATATGATGCCTTAACACTAAGGTGCTGGCATTTTAACTTGTTCTAGGATGGCAATTGCTATGTGGCCCTGTTAAAATTTTGTCTTCAAGAAGCTGTGCAAAGATGTACTGGAATTCTCAAAGGCACATAGCTGCTAAGTCTTATTATTTTAGTGGAAATGGGGAACCCAGCTCTGAGCTGGCCTGAAGGACACAATAACTGTTACAGCTGTACAGCTGAAATGGTTGTTGTTTAAGAATATGACTGGTAAATGTTAGGATAAGACTATCAAGTGGGTTGTCTAGTAGTGGTCTGTAAAAGACATCCGTACAAAGATGATGGGGAATACCCAAATTCACCTTTTAAAATTGTATTGTATGTGCAGATAGGTACAGATGATGGGAGCTTGAGTGATTATAAGAAAAATGTTTAGAAGGATGACTAAGTGCAGAAGGGAACTTTGGGCTTGCCAGTTTGGGTTTGTGCCCCCAGATAGCTGTACTTTATGGTCTGCAGTTGAATGACTAGACGAGCAGTCCTGTGCTGCTTTCTTTACATACCATCTGCATGTGGCACCTCACTGGAGTCATTCCTGAATCAAGGCTCTCCCTAATGGGAACGCAAGCAGATGATGAGAGGGCAGACATTGGAGAGGTGGTTGTTAATTGGCCATGGGCTGTGAGGTACCACCACAGACCTTGCGACCACACTCACGTGGCTTATGGGAGAGGCACGCCTGGCAGGAAGTGGTGACTCACAGCCAATGTTTCTGAAAGTCTTGTCAGATGCCAGTCTGCAAGTCAGCCTTCATCCTCATTGCTAGGGGAGGGTGATATGTTCCCAGGATCAGTCTAGAACACCAGTGACTTTTCAAAATGAGATCAGTGTTAGTCAAAGGATCTCAGGAAGCTCACAGTCTCCCAGAAGCTGTCCTAGTATACTGCTGTGGGGTTTTTAGGATTTAAAACAGCTCGCAAATGGCAGACTAAGAAATTGGTTCTAGAGGGTGCCATGCTTTCTCCTTCAATGTCCTCAAGCAGGAGCTGAGAAAAAAAAATGCCATAAAAAACTTGGAAAGGTAAGTGCTCTGACTTCACCAGCCTACTGAGCCACCTTCAAGTTCAGACCTCAAGAGGGAGCTCATAAGTACTCTGCTGGCTTATTTATTATGTCCTTTACATTTGAACTAAAAAAAAAATCCTCATTTTAGGGGCACATAAATGGCTAATCTGAACTGTAGGGTTTTGCCCCATGCCTGATTTTTATGTGTTAAATCCTCCACAGTGCTATTGAGTAATGCCTGCCTTTGTGTGAAGACCTTTGGAATAACAGAGCCATATCTGGAGCTCATTTATGTTCCTACACTCTCAGCATTAGTCAGAGAATGACAGCATGCTTCTATACTTCTTATAACAGAAATCAGAAAGGAAATAGGGAAGAAGCATTTTGAGGTTTGGCCCTAAAGGAGAATTCAGTAGTCTGCCTTCGCACCAGAGATGACACACAGACACTTCCTTTCACTGACCCTTACCTCCACTCGTTTTCCCTGATCATTGGGTCTGCAGAAGTGAGAGTGTTTTCATACAGGCTCAACTCACCATCTCAAGACTGAGTGCTCACACCAAGCCCATCTGACCTCGCTGCCAGTCGAGCAGTGATTTCCTGCTAGGAGCTTACTTGGTGTTTGGCTCAGCCCACACGCTTACCCCACTCACGATACCTCATACAGCTTTTCTGAAGACTGCCTTTGAGTAACTGAAGCTTGTACCTGTCTGAGAGGTTATATTAAGAAGTTTCTGTCTGGCATTAAGTCTGGAAAGCAGTAAGTTGCAAGGCAACATGAAGGCAGTGGTTCATGGACCATGTGCTCATGTTTCTGTAGTTGCAGAATTGCTATGGGTCTGGAAGGCAGCTTGAAGCTGCTTGAAATGCTCTTTTCTTCTCACAGTACTTCTGTGGCCTGCCACCATCTTCCCAAGGTGTTCTCTGTCAGTTTTGGTACCAGTAACCAAACCAGAGTAAACCAGTTATTTCTCTATTAGGACCTCTAAATCTCTGTTCTGTACAGAATGGTCTAGAGGATGAAAAGCTGCTGAAGAGGAATGGTCTGGGAGCAGACGTTCATTAGGCTGTGGATGGCATGGGTAAGGATGAGAGAGAAGTATGAAATACTGTATTAGTTCTGGGGGGTGGAAACCCCTCCATGATATTCTCTAAAGGGAAGATGATGCTTTTATTTAACACTGGCAGTGGAAAATGAATTATCTGAATATTTGGAAAAAATTGTGTGAGGAGATGAGTTAAGAGCTATTAATCAACAAGGACTGCTAAATTGAAACAAATGCAATCCAATATACTTGAGACTGTCCTGGGCCCCAGAACACTTACACAGATTGGGATCACAAGAAAATAATTTATGCTGGAGAAGTTTCAACCCAGGAGGAAATTATAAGCATATGTTTTGGGGCAGCTGTAACCTAGAGCATTGTGGAATATGATTCTTAGTAATTAATATTGCAAAAGGCAAGACACCAGCATCTGCAGTGCTACCTTTAGTATATTAGCAAATTACTCTTAGTAATAGGAGTACTCCTAGATAACAGAGGGCTTTAAGCCCGATGCTGGAAAATTAATTATTGGATCAGAGAGAGTGTCCCGCTGATTAGACAAAATGGCTGGATAGAAATAGGATAGACAATGCATTATATGGATGGAAAATATATTAGAGGAATGTAAGGCATATGGAAAGCATTTTTAAGGCTGTGAAAAGGGAAAATGCTGGATCAAACTTGTGGAATCTAAAATAAGAAATGTACTCTGTGAAGCAGGGGAGTTTTGAAGCTGAAGAGAGACTTTACAATTCATGTTTTATACCTTTGTTGTTTTCTTCCTTTCTTCACTTCCTTATGAAATAACTGTTGTAATGGGAACCCACAGGTCCCAACCAGGCACAGAGCAGTGCCAGCCCACAGTTGCAGCGGTGCCCAGCGTCACTCCCCTGCTATGTCTGGAGGCAGTAGGGCCACTTCCCCCAGTGCAGCAGCCCTGCACGCAGCCCAGCTTGCCCAGCCAATGGGATCTGGGTATTTTGCTAGCAAAATCATGTATTGCTTTGACTTCTAACAAGGGGATGAGAGAGTGATAGAATTTAAGTTTGGAAACAGGGAGAAATTTCTTGTTAAAGTCTGTGAGAGAAAAGAATACCTCCAAATGGCACATGCAAAACAAAGATGGACTAAAAATGCAGACCTTCTGGGTAGATTGTTTGATAATAGCTTACACCTTCCTTAAAAATATGCAGCAAATCTGGCACAGAAGATACTGCAGACCATTGTTTCTTTCCTATCTTTTCTCTTGAAAACAGCATGCCAAGTAGTTGCAATCTCTGGCTGTTTGGGGGCTACTAAATTAACAGGAGATGGCACCACTGTGACTGTTAAAATCCAAGTTCTTGGGCTCTTTCCTGGCGGGGCTGCTAACCATCAGCTGTGCCTGAACACAGCAGGGATTTAAAGCCAGTTCCCAAGAAAGGATTTGCCACCCCTGGTGCAGCCAGGCGGAGCTCAGGTGATTCCAGTGCAAAGTTGTGATCCTGCAAACCATGGCACCCTGCTGCCTGAGCACCTCAGCAAGGCCAGCCCCTTATTATCAGCTTGATAATGCCCCGTGTGTGTCTAACAGTGTCTCAGCACACGTAGGGCGTGATGACAGGAGCAGGCTCAGTTGTGGCTAAGTCTTTCTTTCAAGACACGTTTCTTAAGCCAAAGGTGTGCCAGAATTCCTTGTCCTGAACTGTCTTCTCTAAACCACTTTGCCTTTTGGTATTTTGTGTTTGGGCTGCTTGTGTAGAAATAAGTAGATTGCAAGAGTTTCTCAAGAGATTTGGAACCTTTGTTTCCCATTCCTCTGGCTGTGCTGTAAGCAGCAGGAATTCCTCTGTCTCTCTGGGAAGACCGAATGCTCTACAAAAATAATTCAGATCTCTGTGGAAATACAAAAAGAGAACACTGCAAACAAAGTGGGAACATATCCTTGTATTTTGGCATTCTGCAAGAGTGCTGAGGGATCCTCTGACAAGTAGTTACGACTGTGTCTTTAACTGGATTTTTGACCTGGTCCAAAGACATTCACTAGAGTTTGCAATAAATGTCTATCTATGTGAAGGCCGGAACCTCAAACCAAATTTCCTGCCTTCAGGTCTTCCCTTCATACCTGAAAGTGCTGTAGTGTGATACTGGCCATCAGTTTATCTGTGTGTGGCTTCAGAACGTTAGAGAGAGTTTGAAAACATCAGGTGAAAAGCCGAGAAGGCAATTTCTTGTGTCCATAGGGTGGACAACCAGTTGAAATATGATAACAATATGGAGGGTTAAATATAGACTAAAGGTAGTCAATTACAGTCCTAAGTAAGTAAAGGCTGGGAGGAAGTGGAGTACCATGACTAATATGTGGTATCTGGTATAAAATTAGACATGGAACAAGTCACATTCTCACCAGCAAGATGATATCAACAACTTACCCAATGATATGCTGAGTTTTATTTGAAATAATCAGAGAACATTCCAAATTCTAACCAACTCTAACTAATTCTGAATTTTTGCCTCTGATATGAAATGAAAATGATGTAAAATTTTAAACTGTATTATATTTCTACTTGAAAAGCTTTCACTGAGAAGACCTCTTGTATTTATTTTCTTTATTTCCAGCATGTTGTGGATGACTTTAACTTTACTCTCCAGTGTTTGTGCTGCCTGCAGGGCAACTCTTGAGTGTTAATGTCCTATATGTACATAAATCAGGGTGTGGGGGAGGGGGCTATATTGTTTAGGCTCTGACTTAAAATTCTTGATCTTTCAAAAGTCATGTGTGGGAATATGTAAATGTTGCAGTACCATAACACACCACGTGTATAAACACTGCTCTCTACCATGGCCCTACAGACTGGATGCAGCTCTCTGGCAGGGTAACTCTGCAGGTGCATAAATCCTATGGTGGAGAATCTCTGGGAGACAGACCGCTTGCTCTTGGTGGTGTAGTACAGGATCTCACGTCTGCATTTAAGGCTGCAGGAGTTCTGTATGTGGTGCCTTTCCACCATCACTCCGAATTCTCCATTGTTAATAGACATTGGCTCACTCCAGGCCTTCTCCTGTCCTATTGCTCTCAACAGAACTCTTTACTATTATTATTGTTGTTGTGGTGGTGGTGGTTGTTGTTGTTATTATTATTATTGAAATCCTCAAGCAGCATCTTATATCCCACTGTATTCCAGACACAGAAAGAGAGTCTCCAAGCCCCTGAAGCCTGTTAACTTGAAACACTGTGATGGTCAGTACTTGAGCATTTGAGTAGCGGGCCTGTACTAGGCTCCTTTGAGCCCTTCTATGCTATTCTTGCTGTTGGGCTGAGTGGGCACTAGCTACAAACTCTCTGGAAAAAGAAGAACACAGTGGTCTCCCCAGTAGACATGTTGCATTTTAATTGTAAAGCAGACAGACTTTGACCTTAACAAGAACATAACAAACTCGTGTTGTTTGTTCCTCGATGCTATTCCTTAGAGCAGTTCTACAGGAATTGTTTTGTCTGCTGCTGTATCTTCTTCATTAGCTACCTTGGATAGGTACATCACTGATAAGATGTTTCTGCCCAATTTACTACTTTGAACCTGTGCCTAACTCTTTTCCCCCTCCAGGCTTCTGCTTCCCCCCTCAACCTTCACCCTCTCTCGTGTTGGGAAGGATAGGGATCTCACTCACTTTTGTTGTTACTTGAAATTCCTCACCCTGCTTCCCTGACATGGGAAAGCCAGGAGCATATGACCTCAAGTCTGTTCCACTGCTGCAAAAGAAAGCTGGAATACTGTTGCCTTTTTGGTGTGTGCAGATATCAAATAAGGAATGAGAGAGTAGAAAAACTAGAGGGTGCTGACAAATATCCAGAAGAGGAGGGGCATATCAATCTGTGGGGTTTTCCAGATCTCGTTTCTTCTCTGTACTGTGTAGCCCAGATTGCCTAAGCAATGGAATTGTCAAAACATTTGCATTTAGTGAAATTTTCTTCTTTGACAGACCAACTGGCCCTCCAGCAGGGTTGTACTGATATGAGTCATACCCATAACACATGCACACATGACATTCTCATAAACAGACTAAGGCAGCATGGTCTAGATTAAATCGTCTTGAGCTGAGTACATACCAGTTGATACCTAACCTCTGGACAGTTCTCAACTGGTTTGCTAAAGCAGGAGGAAATGTCAAGAGAGCTGGCCTCAGCCAAACTGCAATCAGTATTTTCACTAGTGACATAAGAGTAGAACAAAGAGTAACATTTGTAGATGATGTTGTGCATGCAAGGTTGCAAGGGCTTTGATACAGAAGAGAACAATATTCAGAAATTTAAGAAATGGTCTGAACTTCTCCTCTTGGCATTCAGCCCCAGTGCAAAGCATTGTGTTTCAGAGAAAGCAGATGCACAGAGGTGAAATGGGAGATGAACTAGCCATGCAGTGGAAAGATGCAGGCGTGTCTGGCACCTAGATAGAAACACCAGGATGGTGGTGTTACTGTAAAAGCAAATCTCACAGTCATGAGAAAAAACAATTTATTCCAGGAAGAAGACAGTTGGGTGTGCGTGGAGGGAACGGACACAATACGGGGATATCCTTGACCCTGCCTTCAAAAGCAATGGTAAACTAGCTGAAGTCTTAAGAAACCCTATGACCACATATATCTTTTCTACATAAAGCCTTCATTAGGGAAGTTGTGGAAAATAGTTTAGTGTAAAATGGAGTAAATAATAAGTGACTTGGGTTTTTAGTATTAATGGATTATTAATAATCTTTCTGTTTTAATCATGTAATTGTAACTTAGCACTATAGGTGGGAAATCATTTACAGGACAGAGCTTATCTACCACCTGCGACTAATCAGCTGGCAAAAACTCAAGTGTCACCACCCCAAGTGAGATCTGGATAGAGGTAGAGCTTTAAAGAGGGAATTTACCATGGGAGCCTACGGAGAAGGGAGAGACCAGTAATAACATCCCCACGTTTGTTTGTGGCATGTGTTCTGCCTGATTTGCATGCATCATTCCACTTCTGCAAGTGTAATGTGATGAGAAATGGGCCTAGAAGTTTTTAGCTGTTGGGGTCCACGTAAAAACAACATTTAAGGACGCAGTCAGGGACTCCCTGCATGTTAAACTGGGAATTCAGAAGACTATAATTATTAGTGTTCCATTAGTGACAAATAATTACATTCTAGCCGTAAAAGTAATCTTGAAGTTAGCCCCTGATGTTTTCACTATATTATCTCTCAAAGGAGCTATTAAGTGTCACAGATCCGTGTCATCTTATGGCTGAGTGTGGAGAGAATGTCTTATTCCAAAGAAAAGTTGAAGAAATGGCCTTAAGGAAGACCGAGCAGCTCAGAAAACAGACCAGCAGCCTGATTGCAGTGGGCCCAGAGGCACAGCCCGAGCCACCTGGGCAGCTTACCACAGAGGCAGGTGCTGATGCAAGAGATATTTGGAGCTTGATACCTGGTGACTCAGCTCACTGATGCAGGGGAAACGCATCCGCGGTGTGTGCTGTGTCCATGTGCAGTGTGGAATCCCAGGCCGGACGCTACTGCAGCCTGTAACACTTGGGTTTTCTGATACTTTTAGCGCTCTTCAAGTGTTACATGTTTAAAGTTGCATCTTTTTTCAGCTTTCCAAATGTAGTCATCTTCTAATAACAATTGTTGATGAAAAGGGCACTTTCTCGGTATCTAGGCCTGCTTTTTACACTAGTGTGACCTCCACCTGCTGCTTGCAGTGACAAAGCCTTTTCAGTTTCCTAGTCCCATCAGCTCTCTGCATATGGGTAGGAGGGAAGCATCACCTTTCTATTCCCTTGTTCTCAATCTACCCATGAGTCATTCCTGGTTGATTGTTGCCTTATAAACTGCTGAGAGGTAGTGGGGCTGTATTGAAATCCCATTTTGACCGGGATGCTACAGAGATTTGGCCTGTTGGGAGCAGTTGATAATAAATGTTGCAGTACGTAAATGTAAAACAACGGGTGGCTTGTTGTGATGGGTGCTGAGGACAAAAAATGGGCCAAAATCATTTTGCATGACTGTTTTCAGTGTAGGAGGCAACAGCAAAGGCCATCTTTTAAATTTGCTTAGTGTTTTGCACTTGGGAAAACAAGGAGCTCTATGTTCCACTGCACAGATGGTAAGATAAAAGGTAGCATATAGATAAAAGGTGGTAATTATTGTAAAAATCTTCTCTTAAATGGTACAGCCACATCTTTCACCCTCTGCCACATTAATTTCTGTGGAAGTTGACTGAGAACACATGTATGTTTCAGGAGAGACTTTGCCCCTCCCATTAAAAATTTACCTTGGTGCTAAGTTGGGCTCTTTTTACTTACACAGGTGAGAATGCCAAAGCCCAGTGAAATTAGTGGATTTAGTCCCATTAACTTTAATGAAATTTGATCAGTCTTAATAATGCAAAGTATTGTTACTGTCTACCAAAATCAAGAATCTGATAACAGCTTCGGAGTACAGTTGCAAGACAGTTTTTTAACACTCTAATTACATTAAGTATATAGAGTTACCCTAAGCAGAGTGCTGCTTATTCCGTCCTGTTGAATGCTTTTACTTATGAGTACAGCAGAAGGAGAGACATGTTGGCACCTGCCAACAGTGGGACGGAATTATTTCATGTTGACTGATGTTGGCAAAAGATCTCCTTGGGCAGCTGTCTCCATGAGCAGCCGTGCAGCTATCTGCCCGTTCCTGCTTTCATTTTACAACAAATCACTCCCTAATGCTGTGTATTCGTGCACTGTTACTGTATTAGTACTTCTATTTGTAGCTGTTACCATGTGCCCCCAAAGACTCACGAAATTTGTCAGAAAGATGCCATCTGATGCTCCGGTGTGTAATGCGCTCACCCTGCCTGCTGCTTTCATGTGCATCAGATTCACAATCTGAGCTTGGCCACAAACTGACCCTGTTTCTGGATAGGTCAAAAGGATTTTTGTTTAAAATACAATCAGTCATTTTAATTTATTATGTATCTAAATTTAAATTAAAAGTAAGCCTATTGCCATTCTAGTGTTGCTGTTTGTAAATAGCAAGTGATTGCTCAAAGGCATGAGAGTTTAAATATTTATATGATGCAAGCAAATCAGACACAGAGGCAGCTTCTAAAGTCACAGAAATTAGATTAAACTCCAGATTTTCACTTAGATAAATGGGTTACAATCAGCTGTTAGGCAAAGAGTTTGTACTTCAGCGTAGACCTTTTCCCTTCTTTTTCCTGCCGATGCATTGCTGAGAGTTGTTGAGGTCTTTTGTATTTTTGACCTGTATTTTTGTATTTGTGACTGGTTATGAGGGACACAGGGAAGATAATTTATTTTTCTTTTTATTCCACAAGCTCCCCTGTAAGGGAAGAACAAAGCAGCAACCTTGGGCAAAATAACCCTCTGGGAAGTAAATTTCAGAATGCCTGTTTACATTTTTTTCTGACACATGTTTATGGTGTAGCACTTTGTTCAATCCATCTGATTCAGAAGAGGGGTGGGCCCAAGAGTCTTCTAGCTTGGAAAATGCAGGTCTCTGGATGTTTTACAGAGTACCAGAATACATCAGTTTGCTCTCCAAAACTATTCTGAGTGTTTTCCACATAGAAGTCAGCTCTGGGAACAGTGTTTTTGCAGTGACCAGACAAGATTCCAGAGTGGCTGTGGGGGGCACCTTAAGTCTTTCTGTATTTTGGTGGCAACATAAGTGGGAAGACTTAGTCTCACAGCCAGTGTTTGTGCATGTAGTGAAACCAAAAGTGATCTTAAACCGTTTGTGTGAGAAGCAGGAGGAGAAATAGAGAACCAAACTTAACCCAAACCCACATGATGTGGCAACGTTTCCGCTTTGAGGAGTGAGCTTTGAGACCTGGTGTATATATTTGTGGCAGGGACTAGGCTGAAGTGAAGACATAGATGCCTGCTGTGGCTCAGCCCAATGGGCAGGAGGGCTTGGGCTGCTGCAGTTGGGTCCTAGTCGCTGTTCTAGAGAGAGAGCAGAGGAAAGGCCTCTGCTTTTCCTGCATTGTTTGAGGATGATTCCTCCACCCATACAGGTGGAATTTACCAATGGGAGAGCATGGAAGGAAGGCAAAGATAAGGAGAGAGGCCACTTGCTTCTGTTCCAGGTTCTAGTTAGGGATGCACAAACTGGTGGGATGCATTCCCTCCTCAATCCCTCTTCATATGGAGTGCTCTGCAAACTCCAGCAAGACAGACTTGCACCTGTTCTTCCATTCTTTTACTCAAATGGAGAAAACAAAACAAAACATCCCCTAAAGAAGACACTGAATTGTGTCCCATAGACTTACCCTTTTCACTCATGTTCTGCCTTTCAGAGTTTGCAGGTTCCAGGGTAGCAGTTTCCCACTGCTGCTCCAGGTTCCAGCAGCAGGACATCACTATAGGCATCTTTCTGCACCCCAACCATACTCTTCTGAAACCTGCTTCCAGCTTTTTCTTTAAGTGACTGAACTATGTGCTGGCTTCTGCCTTACTTGTGTTTTCTGGTTCCCTATTTGATTATGGTCGTTATCTCCCTTTTCACAGGAGTTGACTGCATTTGTGTGTATGCAATGCCCAGAGGTTTGGCAGAGGTAGAGAGATGTTGGCTGGTTTTGCTGCTTATTTTTATACCATAGACCATATAGCCTCTGTGCTCAGCGTTTGCATGAAAGAGGAGAGATTTCTGTAATATCTGCTTGTAAAAAGGAAAACATAGCGAAGTACCCAGCTTTCACCCAAGAGGATAACCCAATCAATCATGGTTGTGTTCAGCACTCAGCCCAGGTCATGTCCATTGGGAATTTGTACCTGTGAGGTAGCAGGCTAAATGCATTTTAAAATAAAAGCCATGAGACCATCCTACTAATCATTTCAAGCAGTAGAAAAATCAAGCAGACTGTGTGTTTAGAAAAGAAAAAGAAGTCTCCTGGAATGCAATCCTCAATGCCAAGTAGGGTTTGTATAGAGTGCCATGGAAAAACAGCATTTAAAAAAGGAAAGGTCAGGATCCTGACCTAGTTGACTTCCACAAATGGTAAAATATGCTTACTGTGGAAGAAGAATATGTGCTGTGGAGGTATGAGACATGAAAGCAAGAATTAATAGCGTGAAGACAATTAATCTTGCCTTTAGTATTCTATGCAAGCACAGTGATAAAGGTGTAGGTGGAGGTCCTGCTTCTAGTTTTAAATGGAGACTCTGCTCCCATAGAGTTAGCTTAAGCTTCTGTTATATTTAGCTTTTAACTTTTCCACCTTTTTTCAAACTAGAGAGATGGCTATAGTGATGCACCCTTGCCATGTGCTTTTAAAGGTAAAGCCTGCTTGACCTATAGCTTTCCTTGTGTGATGAGACACGATTTCAGCAGTGCGAAACACGACATGCAGTTCTGCTTGTCATGACAACTGACCTCAGTCTCTTTGCAGGTGGCTTGGTGTCGCAATGAAATGATGAATGAAATTGCATCAGTCATACCAAATGCAATCTCTCAGCAATGTATATTTAATGTAGTTGATAATGGAGAAATATTTTGAAATTGAGAACACATCAGTCATCCAGCGACTGAGATGAACTTGAAATTGATTTGACATGATTTTCCTTGCAGCTTCCATGTTAGAATTTTATGACAATTTCTGAAATGAACCTAACGACCTGGCAGAGATAGCATGTGAAGAAGGATTCTTGGAAGTATCACACTGCTCAGTGCTGCCGTGCTTGAGAATTCCAAACAGCTTTGCAGAATGAAACATGCAAACACCACGCCTGTATTGTCTGCACACTGAAGAAACACACTGGGCTCCCTGGGATAAAAAAGACAGGGATCTCCCAGAGAGAGTCCAGAGAAGAGCTACAAAGATGATGAAGGGCCTGGAGCATCTCCCCTATGAGGAAAGGCTGAGTAAGCTGGGACTGTTCAGCCTGGAGAAAAGAAGACTAAGGGGGGACCTTATTAATGTCTATAAATATCTTAAGCATGGGATGCAGGGGGAAATGGCCAGCCCCTTTTCAGTGTCTGTGGGGAGGACAAGGGGCAATGGCTGCAAGTTGGAGCATAGGAAGTTCTGCACCAACATGGGGAAGAACTTTTCCCCAGTGAGGGTGAGGGATCCCTGGGACAGGCTGCCCAGGGGGTGTGGAGTCTCCATCTCTGGAGAGATTCCAGCCCCGTCTGGACGCCGCCCTGTGCAATATGAGCTGGGGAGCTGCTTTGGCAGGGAGTTGGACCCCATGAGCTCTGGAGGTCCCTTCCAACCCCTATGATTCTATGATTCTATGAAAGGCACTCTGTGTTTAAAGACTCCTGTAGTCCTGTAGGTCCTGGAGCACTTACAGGGTAAGACAAGTGACTTGTGAATTGCTGAGTGATGCCGCTGCTCCATAAAGATGTGTAAATACAGGTGTGAGTTGTCTTCTGAGGGGCTGATACAGCTGTTGCAAATTCAAGGTTTTGGTTTTGCACAGCTGAAGTGGAAAGTGCTGGTTTATGTTCTAGGTAGGTATTTATAATGCTGTTCTTATCGTAGTGTCTGAACACCTCATAAACACTATTGATCTTGCACTTGTACTGTATTGAAAGAGAAAGTATTGAAACCTGTGTACTGGGAGAATGATTAATGGGAATTATACAGCTGGCCAGCAAATGGAATACAGTGTTTAGATTAAAATTCTTAGTGAAAAAACAGATTGGAATGAGACTGGTGAATAGTTCAAAATAATTGACATTAAATTAGAATGAATTCCTTTTGTTCTTGAAAATATTTACTTAGAGCTGTATCTAGCCTTATTTCTCATTTGGATCTTGTGAACTGAACATCTGAACACCTGTAAAGTACATCCACAGTGAGGTAGCAAAGTGCTGTTTTCCCATCCTTCAGAGGAAGGTCAAACAGGATAAGACAAATTCTGCAGAACAGGAATCAACCCAGGTGTCCAGACTGTTGCCTTAGCCATTGGGTACGCCCCTATTACATTGAACATTGCACAAATTTAAAAGCATGCAAATGCTGCTGCATAAAAACTGACAGTAAATGTTAAATCTTCAACAGATACAGCTCTAACATTATAGATTCTGTAAGGGGAAGTTGGAGGCATACAGCCGAATGTGCCCTCTGCTCTGTAAATTGACAGAACTCTCATTTTTTCCCTCAATTTTTGTGTTTCCCCTGTTTGTCCCCTCTAGTCATAAGTTTTATCTTTTAAAATAGCAGTTTCCACCTGTTCCATGAGGCACTGTAGATAGACATAGATCACATGTCATGTTGTATCCTTCAAGTAGCAGGTGATTTCGCTTGTTCTATTACTGCAAAAACCTACGGGCCTCCATGGAATAAGGGAAATTCTGTTTCTTTCCCAGGGGCTGCCTGCTCTCCAATGGAGGGAGAAGGATTCCTCTCCTGACTTCAGTGTACAACTTATGCCTCATTCTGGTCACAAGGCAAAGACAAGTTACCCAAAAGCAACTGTTTTGGGTGAATAAATATCATGGTACAGAGTTTGGGGGGGGGCGGGTGGGAGAGGAGTGTATCTCTAGAGTTCAAAAGTATGGATGAGGCCAGATCCACATGACATTTTTCTGGCCACTTACCTGATGGCATGCCTTGAGCAGAGATGCCAGTAAATATGTATATGTCTTTGTTCTTATCAAAACTCTGTACTTGGATACTGTGGTGTCCTTTCAACATGGCACATTTTTTCCTGCACTGTTCTTTTCTCATTTACATCTTCTATTTGACACTCTAAAAGGACAAGAGTTTTGACCCAGCAATGTAAGCAAATGTGAGGTCAGATCTGGTATTCTGTAATTAAGGAAAATTATTCTGACCTCTATGAGCCTGTAAAACAAGCACAAAGCCTGTCTTCTGCAAGCAGTGTCATTTCTTGTCGTAAGTCTTTGTAAGAAGGATACATGTTTGCCTGATGTTTGAGGTTTACGTTTTAATTACCCACTTCATCCTGATTCATTAGCAACATACATATATTAATTGATTAAAATTAATAGTTCCACTCAGTCAGTTGCAGCTCTTCAGTGGCCAGCCTACATCCTTAAAAATCTAGCAGAAAACAGTTAAATTTCTGTAGAAGCCATACATGGAACTATTGACTGTTCTACAAGCCACAGAGCTGTGAATAAAAATACTTTTCATGCTCTCTCTAAAGGAGAGACAGCACTCATTCACTGTGAGTCTTACTACCTAATGCTACTGCAGACTGAAGGTTTTGCTTCTTCCCAGTGGTGGTATTGAAACAAAATTGGGCCAGACACTCCTGAATTTTGAGAAAAAATGTTCCAGATCCACAGCTGGTTTTGAATTGGAAACCCAGTCCAAACACTCTTTTATATGCAATGGTAAGATTGCTGTCCATCAGTGATGCTGTAACAATCCTCCAAGTCTTAGGGTCAGTCTTAAGTAGTTGTAGGAAGAGACTTTATCTCCTGTTTTAAAAATTGCTTCTGTAACTCCAGGTCTGTAATTCTAGCTCAAGATTTCTGGAATATCCACAGCTACAACTCTGCTGTTACTGCTATTTCACCAACACTAATTGCCTGTTTATCAAGCTAGCGTTTTATTAAGGGTGAAAAATTAACAGGATATACTACACATACTTGGGGTTTTTTTAGCAATCATGCTAAAACTATGCTATGGGGTAATCAAAATGAAAAGGGAAGGCTCATACAAAGCACAGTGGCCCTGTGTAGCAGCTGGCTGAAGTCTGAAAACTAAAAACCTTCTGAACTCTGAGAGAAACTAAAGTAATTAATTTTACTTAATAATTATTTGGTAAACAACCAAATGCATGTGAGGTCCAGGACACTTCTGCTTTGCATTGTGTGTGACAACTCCAGAGGCAGACTTCGTTCGTCTTTGACAAAGGTCCTTTTCCAGGCTATCACTGAATGTTTGCCTAAAGAGGATGATAATTAAAAAGGTGTTGTATTTAATCCAGCTGCCTTTTTTTTGCTCATTATTTCAGTTTTTGTAGATATTTCTTGCTTTCCTGCAGGCTAGAAATGTATGTGGTGCAGAAACAGCTTGCTCTCTTATTTCTTGATGTCTACTAAGCAGCTAACTTTTCACTGACAAGCATATTCTGCATATTCATTCAACCCCTAGCTTGCTTGTGAACAGAGAAGTAATGTGGAACACAGGCTGTTACTGCCTGACCACAGACCTGACCACATCTGAGCAGGAGCAGCACAGCACTGTGCCCGGAGGCAGGGATGGCTGTAGGTTCCTTACCCACATCAGGGTGATTATTTTCTTAAAATCCTTTTCCAGAATGTACGTGTACGTGCTGAATGGAAGGAAACAGTCATTTTCATTAATCTTTCTCACAGATGCAATGTGTGTTTGCTGTCTGTAACAAATTGCAGTAAAATTTATCATAAGTCACACCTCTGTAATGAGACAGAATGTTTCCTTGAAGTCACAGGATACTTACTCTCTTTTGCTTTCCTTGCAACATCAGGCTGCAGTTTCTGATCATGAGCCTTAGCTGGACTGTTTGCAAAGTGAACAGAGTCTCCTTTTCCCATCACCATGGCTTTTTGTGTCAAATCCCTCAAGAGCAAGAAAACTTTTCCAATCTAGTTATGATTTCATACTGAGCTTTACCTCCAAACAAATATCAAGATATTACAAGATAACACCTGTTGAATGGTAGAAATATCTAGACTAGTATCTTCCATAGTTTTAAACCAATTCTGGGGAGTTTAACACACTTCAGGTAATTCACCTTACTGAGAAATGTTTCCCCTGCAGAGGAATGCTTAAACTCGGGGCTATGATGTCCTGCTATCATTGCTGCCTTTGGGAAGTTTGGAGGTAAGAACTAGGAACAGAAGCTGCAGTGAATTTGTAGCTCCCTGGTGCCTACAGTGACTTACAGGCAACTACCTCAAAGCAGACAGTGTGCTCCTGGGTGAGGATGTAAGCCAGGAGTCCTTGCAACATTTAATTCCCTTATACAACAGTCTAACTAAATGTTAACTGACTGTTGGGTTTTGTGCCTCGGTGCCTTTGCAGCTTCAAATGTTGCCTGCAGATTTCTGCAGTGTCATTGCCTTGTCAAGGATTCCACCTGATGTTCCCCAGGTGTTACTTCAATTTTATCTCACAGGGGTGGCTCTGCACTCAGATGTGTGACGGGTCATGGATACCTCCTTTCCCATGCCTGCCAGTGCAACTGAATTATGAACGTTCTGCATCACAGAGGAGAATCTAAGTATTCTTGTGCAAAGAAATTCAGACACAGCTCTCACAGCACTCCTGTGCTCTCCACGTTACAGCTTGGCACAAAGGCATGAAGCTGTATTCCTGCTAACAGAAGATACGATCGTTCCCCTGGGGGAAAGCTGTGACTATTGTGTAACGCCTGTGGGCCCGAGTGGCTTAAGTTAATTGCCTATCAGTGGAGTTTAGAAATGAGGAAACAAGGATGCCATGATGACTGGCAGAAGGGCTGGAAGGCATCCAGCCTCGCTCAGTGCAGGGGCCACAGCAGCTCCTGCTGCTCAGCAGATGCGTCCCACCAGCTCTGCGGATGGTGGGGCTGACCAGAGTGGATTTCTCATGAAAGCTAGTGGCCGGGCTCCAGGTTCATCTGGTGAGCCGGCGTTCCCACCTCGGAGAGTGGTTAACACCAAGAGTGGCTCTTCCTCTGTCGAACCAAACCCAGCGCCCTTCCTGGAAGAGCATCCTTGGGCAACCGCATGCACGGAAAGCGGGATGCTTGCGCTGGCCCGGCTCGGGCTGCCCCCCGGGGGCCCCCATCGCCTTCTCGGTGCGGAGCCGCCTCGGAGCTGCGGGGCGGGAGCGGGGCCGTCCCGGGGCCGGCGCTCGGCCGCGGTTGCACATGGCCAGCGAAGGCGGCGGGGGTGCGACGCTTCCCCGGGGAGGGGCCGCGAACTTCCCGGCGGCGGGCGGCCCC
>VZTU01014313.1:69461-84090 GCA_013400835.1 Zapornia atra | reverse complement strand
CTGCGAGCCCCGGCCGGCGCGGAGCTGCCTGCGGGCGAGCGCTGGCCGGCGCGGGCTGCTCGCCGATCGCCGCTGGTACCGCCGCGCCTCCCCGTTTAAACGCCGCAGGCGGCTGCTGATGCCCCTCGCTGTTCTCGGGCTGCCTCCCTGCTTCCTTCCCCCGAGTTCCATCGTTCTTCTTGTCTTCTGAATGAGCTTTGCGCGGGCAGATGAAGCGAAACGCGAAGGCACCGCTCCCGGTGCCGAGGCGAGCCGGGTGCTCCCGGGGACGGGACCCGGCGCTCCGGCTCGCCACGGCATTGCGAGCCACGTGATTTTTAGGTGTTTCCCAGCCCTCCTGCTCGTGTGTAGCTGTCGCTGCTGGGACGCGTGTGCGCTCTCGGTTCCTACTGGAAAGCCCATGGAGGGGGCCCGAAGGGCTGCAGCACCGCAGACCCTGGGCTTCCTAGTAGTGTTCGCTTCCAAAATCCATTGCGCAAGGCTCGGAGCCCCGTGTCTCTCCATCAGTGGAGTAGCACAAAAGGGCTGTGAACTGTTACCGCGCTGCTGTAACGGTATTTTCCCTTCCCTTTGCGCAGTTGTGAGAACTTAGCTGATAGGCATGGATGGCAAATCGTTTAGGCTTCCAGGGAAATAAGTACATGTCCACTAGCCTTTCCAATCACTATCCATTTATGAGTCATTAACTGGCCATTTTTACAGTAACGTCCCTTTGGACTTAAAGCTGTGTGTTATGAGAGATAAACGACTCCTTTGTAGATGGCTGAGCGTATCACTTCTGTGAATCGTGTAATGCAGATAAATATTTTCTAGTTTTTCAGGCAACACAGTTCATAAAATAGATTAAAAAGCCGAAAGAGGGAAAGTTGTAAGTGAAGTGCTGCCACCCATCAGTTTACCCCCCACCGGTGCCTAACTGCAGGGCACCCTCTCTCTCTCCACATAAAAAGGGAAATAATTCTGCAGCTATGTTCCCATAAACTTAGCGAGCCGTTTCCGTCTCCTGAGGGGCCTTGCCCACCACAAATGGGGAGCAGCTCTAAAACAGCCGCTCTGCTGGGAGGCAGCAGCCAGTTCATGCTGCCTAGCTGTCACCGAGTGCAAGTTACTTCTTTACCTCACTAGGTTTACAGAGCTTTTGCAGTCAGCTTTGAAGGTCTTCTTAAAGCTTTTCCAAACTTCTGATGTGTGAAACCTTGGTAGAAGCTTACTCAGCTCCCCTGATTCCCACAAAGGTTGTTCGTGTTGTGAGCCCGTCAAATCCTGAGGCATCTCTACAGTGGTACTGCTGGCAGATTTGCATGGTCCTGCTCTTTGGGCACGTGGAGAGCAGAATTTGGCCCGTTGTCAAACAGGATACACTGCACTGATAAAGTTTTGGTAGAAACGTTTGAGGAACTATCATGGTTGGTTTGGGCTCAGCCCAGACACTGTGCCAAGTAGTTCTCCCCCAAGAAAGAATATTTATGTCCATATACTAGCTAAACTATTGTACTACCTAATTGCATCCTAAAGTATTATAAATTAAGTTCTATTAGAAATGCGTGTCCGTGCTGCAAGAATGCAAACAGAACCAGTGAATGAGACTGATGAAACCAATCTTATTTTGATGGTCTGGTTCCCTTGAGGAGAGTGAGTTTTTAAAGGTGCTGTTAACAGGTCTTACACTGCAAACTAAAGTATATGGCATTTTATTACTGCTTCTGCATTTCAGTTATATTTTATTCAGTCTCTCTTTAAACCATCAAGTCTCCAGTTGTGGGATGGCTGAAATCATCTGCCACTTGTGGGAGCCTGACTTCCTGTTGACTGATGAAACAAACTGGTGCTGGATTTCAATGGGGCTTTTGATTCAGTATCTGAGGCGAGCGCAGGCAGGTCTGCAGAGATGGTCTTTTCAAGATACTGACGTTAAGATTTGAAGACACCGGGCCAAATTCTGGTTTCAGTTATACTGCTCAGTGGGAGCACTTAGGGACTTCCAGATGTTACGTTTTATTGACCAGCAGGCACAATGGTTCTGAAGTCTGGGTTGCTTGCTGTGTTGAATATGTATGGCTCTGGGAAACAATGAAGTTACCATCTTTTCACCATACTTTTTTGCGTTGCCAGTAATACTGTTTGTGAAAAGCATATTTTATAAAATACCTTATGCTGAGAACTCATGTCAGGGTACAAAGATGTTATCTTCAGGGTTAAGTCTTTTCGAGCTACATCAACTAAGAACTGTCAGAACTAACCACTGTATCTCGGTTAATAGGGAGGAGATCCCTTGGCAGCGGTAACTGGGGTGGCTGATTGTCCATAGCCAGGTTTGGGGCTGCTGAGCAGAGCTGTGCTGTTCTGTGCCAGGTTGCCATCCTTGTCTCTGGACCTGTAACAGAGTGCCAGGGCCAGCAGGCCCGTTGGAAGTGTTTCCCAGGGAAGCTCCTCTGGCCTTGCACACGGGGGACGCTTGGGTGGCACAGCCACTGGTGAGGCAGGTGTGTTGCTGCTCTAGAAGAGCCACACAGGATGACCTGAAACTTATGGCTGACCCTGGGCTGACCCTTTTTTACAAAAATGAATGTTCTTCTGTAAGAGAAAAATCTGGGTAGTCAGTGAGGTGTGTTGGTTCTCATCACATCTTGCTCCGGACCTTACATTCCAGTTACACTACATCTGCCTTGTGTTGGAGCCTGCTGAAAGGTGACACTGCTGCTGTCAAGGGTTTGCAAATAACTGGCTGCTACAAAGTAGGGAAAGTGCAAAGTGTAACAAATCAAATGTAAAGGTGTAAGGAATTAGGCTTTCTGTTACTGCTTTTGTGTTTGCCCTGTATTGAATTGCAGCTGAGCCTCTGTCAGCGGGTCTGTAACGGCACCTGTGGCAGGGGTCACTCCTGTCCTAGCAATTTGGTAACAGCCTAGGGATCAAATGCTTATTTGGCATTAGCGGTCTCTGAGACAAGTGGAGTGTTGTGGCTTTTAGCTCTTCACTATCTCTTCACTATATTTGGGTTCTTTTCTGTTGTGTACTTCGCCTTTCCTTTTGCTCACGTTTATTAATGTAATGCGGGAAAACTAGTTGCTGGTATTCAATGGGCATCTGTTGTAGAAAGAACAAAAAGAGGGGAGAGGGAGCCACAGAACTTTATCATTTGGTGTCTGTCTTATAAGAGAGGTGTAGTAGTAGCTGCAGTGTTGGGCACAATACCTCGTTAATTACCCAATTCTTCGGCAGATGGAGGGAGTGGTACTATCAGGTGTTAATGGTCTGTGGCAGTACTTGAGACTGTTTCCCTAAGTGCCTGGTTAAGCTTTCAGTTAGAAGAGGCAGTTCACCAAACTAGGTGGTGAAATAGATCAGTGTGGTCTAGAAGGTAAATAATTTATTGTATTTCGAAACTTTGTTGCAAAACTCTTTGTCTCTTCTAATAGAAAAGGCTTGTTTTAAAGTTGCTTGATGACTGCTTGTAGCTACTGCTGGAGAAGGGTGAGTAGCTCCGCACAAGAAAAGGAATTTAATATGCCTGTGGCTTCATCTGTGTCTGTAGCTGCGGCTGCATCTCACTGGAAGTGTTTAAAATAGTGATGCGCCCGTCGGTGCTCCTAGAAATGACTTTGCTAGCTGCTTGGCTAATATTGAACTTCACATTATGCTATTATTTCCAGATCTCTATTAATTTAGCTAAGTACTGCTGGCTGGAGTATGCATGCTTTACATAAAGTATGGTGACAGTGTTTTTATAAAAGAGCCGCGGGGGGTCTTGCTCCTCATCTCTCTTCCATGCTTAAACAAGTTAATAGCAGCCTGGAATTGGCTGTTGTTCCATGTGTCTTTTTTTTGGCAGAGGTTTCTTTCCATCACACTGGAGCCAAGCACAGAGCATTGCGGTGTCCAATGACCTCGTACTGGCTGTCTCTCTTGAGTGGAAGGCTGGGTTGCATGGCTTTCTCTTCCCCACAGAATGGGTTTCTCCCCTTGGTGTTTTACCTGGGGCCGCTGTCATTCCTCCCTGAAGGAACAGATTCCGTTTGTTTCCAAGGTGTGGTTTATGCAATATATTCTTTGCTAATAACAGTCTCTATTCACACTGCAGTTGTGTAGTTCTGGTTTTGGGTAGGTATCAAACCATTGGAAGGGTTTTTTGTTACTCAGGTGGCTTGTTGTAGTCTCTCAAGAAAAGTAATGCATGTTGTGCCAGCCTCACAGGGAGCACCTGCTGCCATGGTCCTCTGGGTAGCAGCAACAGAGCTTTGACTGTGCTTGAACTGTAGGATCATTCTGTATGGTTCGTTCTCGTTCCGTGGCCGTGCTTCACTTGGACTTTCATGTTGGCAGTCAGGCCTGTGAATGAAATGGCACTGAAAATGTCACCTTTTGAGAAGGTTCAGTGATAAGTGAGCTAGTCCAGAGATGGAAACCAGACTGTGTAAGGTTCCTTTCTTCTGAGGATATTCCGGTGCCTACTGTTTCTCCAGGGTGAACTCAAGTAAAGCATTTATACAGACGGTGAATATACCATGGAAATAAAATAGACTCTGTGGCTGTATGTCCATGTACGTGCGCAGGCTTCACAGGCTGGCTGCTAGGTTGCCTGTTTCCCCGCAGGCTTCCTAACGTATTGACTCTCTTATTTTTGTCTTTTCTTTGGTTAAGGCCAGGGCAACAGCCTGGTGGGAAGCATGTGTGTAGAGTGAAAGTCTCATCTCATTTTGGTGGTTGAGGAGTTTAGTCATGGCACAGGCATAAGAGAGTATTATCTGCAGTCTAGAGCTGGTGAGGTTCTGCTTTTGCGATAAGAGATAGTTTGCTGAGGGTGGACAAACTTGTCAGGCATACTTAGGGTGTTAGTGACCTTCGGCGAATGCAGGGCAGTACTGAAGTACTAAGCAATTCATTTGTATCCCTTTGACCTGTGAACCTTGTTCACGGATCCATCTTCCACAATTTATCTTTAATTCCTATCCTGCGCAAACATCCCTTACCTGTTCAAAGATGAAGTTATTTGAAGTAATACCACGTTATTTGAAGTAATCTCTGCCCTCAGCAGTTGTTGCTTGTTTGTTTTGAAGTGTTAATTTTGTAGCTGTTCTTCAGTTGGGGTATCCCAGGGACACTTGCAGTGGTGTGGCCCTGCTAAGGATCTGATGATAATTTTCGGCTGGCTGCTGGAGCCCAGATGTAAGGGCAAACTGAGAAGAGAGCACAGGCAAGAATGCAGGGCTTGCACATTCTCCAGCTGCTCGGCTCCCTCCTCTGCAGGCCGACAAAAGGGCCAAAGTCTTCTCCTGAGCAATTCTAGGAACTCCCTCTGAGACTGGCACTGGGGATTAAATTGATGCAGAAATGTGGAAAAGGAGATAAGGGAAGAGAGTCTCCGAGAGGGCAGAGACAGGAGGGAAGAGAATGGTTTAGAAAGAAATTAAAAGCTTTGGAGAAAATGGGGGAAAAGAGAAAAGACTTTGTGGGAAAAGAGAAGCTGAAGAAGACGGTGAAACGAAGGAAAGAAACAAAGAGAGCCGCAAGAAAGATCTGTCAGGTTGGTGAATAACTTGTGGATAAGCCCTTAATATGCACCTCCAGGCAGTCATTTAGTAGGTAGGGAGACCTGGGCACTCGGGTTTCAATGCAGAGTTTTTACTGGTGTCTTGAATCTGCCGCTTGCCTAACGCTTTGTTTGAAAGCCACGGGGAGTGAGTCTGCTCGAGTAAAATGCTCTCAGTTTACAGAAGCAGCATTAACTTTTTCCCCCTTGCTTACAAGATTAAATAAGGGGTCTGAGGAGGGAGACAATAGGCAGCAATAGAAGAAAGAAGTAGAGTCTGGAAAAATGAAGCCTTATGTTAGTTTTGGAGGAGGACGCCTGCGCAGAGAGAAGGTTTCATATTGTTGTGGTTTATAACAGGCGGTTCTGCAGCGTGTGTGTTGCCTTCAGAAGTCAAAACATGTTGGTAACGTTTCTAGCACAAGGTCAAAAGGCTATGAAGTAGTGCCACAGATGTGATTATTCCACAAAAACAAAGACTGACTTGCAGTGTGGGTAATGTTTCCAGTTTAGGATTGCCTGCATTTTGCAGAACTAAACAGTTAGTTTCTGAAGCTAGATTATATTTGCCGTCTGTTTTATACCAAATGTTTATATTAGATGTTAGGAAGAAATTCTTTACTCTGAGGGTGGTGAGGCACTGGAACAGGTTGCCAAGAGAGGTTGTGGAAGCCCCATCTCTGGCAGTGTTCAAGGCCAGGCTGGATGGGGCTTTGGGCAACCTGGGCTAGTGGAGGGTGTCCCTGCCCATGGCAGGGGGGTGGGACTAGATGTGCTTTGAGGTCCCCTCCAATCCAGACCGTTCTATGATTTTGTGAAATGTGTGTTTTTGTATTAGCAAATGCCAGCATTATCCCTGATTTTGTTGATAAGCATAACTAAACACTGGGAGCTAACTGTCTGAGATCATGCAATAAATCTTTAGCAAGAGCCTTAGAGCAATTGTCTCCAAGTTCATCCCCATCATGGGCTGTCCTGACCCACATGGCTAAATAATTTGCCTGTCTGTTAAAGCCACTTCATAGTCTGTCCTTCTTTCTCACTGCTGACATGGGCAAATTTTTCCTTCTCCTGTAAAATGTCAGAAAACTGAGAGCTGCTGCCTTTGTGTGCTTGTTTCATGTGGTGACTTCTGCTCACACTGGCCCTTTCCGAGCAGAACACGACGCAGTTAGTGGGCACCAGGCTGCGTTACTGCTGAATGGCAGCACCTGTCATCAAGTCCTGGGCTCTTCAGATTGGACTCACAAGGAGTAGCCAATTTTTTTTCTCTTCCATATCAATGGTATGTAATTAAGAAACGTTGCTTAAATATATTTTTTCACCTCCTCTGGGCTGTTTTTCCCCCATACACACAGGTGAGAGGTCAGTGCTGCTTTTCCCCTCTTAAATTTTCCACAGTGCTTTACAGGGAGGGAGTTCCCTGGGAGCACTGGGATGGTGCTGCCCAGCCTCTCCTCCCCAGCTTGCACTCCAGGAGTTAACATCCAGCCTCTTTGCTCACACCCTGTAACGCTGCTCTTCAGCTGGAGCACAAATACTGTGTGTTTTGGAAGACATGTAATGTTTTGAGGTGACATAATGTGGACGTTCTTTAAGCTTGTATAAAAATACATCGGCTGAGGAGATCTGGATGTGTGTGTGACCTGCGCGGGTTCATGCTGTGTGGACAGCAGTGCGAGCTGTGGCTGCTGGAATGAGGGTCCCAGGCAAATACAGGGGAGTGGAGATGGATGCCTCCCTCCAACAGGACTCTGCTGTTGCCTCTGTGAAACAAGGCTTGATTTCTGCAGACTCAAAAAAAATCCCCCCCCCCCCAAAAAACCCCAAAAAACTCCAAAATTGAAATAACACCACTGTATTACATTTTTAATTGCTAATTCATTTATTTCTACTTAATAATTAGCTTACTACTAGATTTTCCTCCCATTATTGCTGTTGAGCAGTTGGTATTATATTTATCCTACAGAAATTTAGTGAACTGTCAACGTTGTAGTGATTTTCTTAATTCTGAGGGTAAGTTCTCTACTTCTGACTTCATGTTGTGTGGAGAGAAGTACAGGGCGATCCTATTGTTGAGTCTGAAATGGGCTTTTCAGCTTTGAGAGTAATGTTGGCTGACTTAAAGCAAGCATGATTCTAGGTTACTGTGACATGTTGACCTAAATTAAATGATGTAGATATAATGAAATTTAATGAATGCAATGGACTTGGATACGATGAGTGGGGGGAAGCTTCCTTTTTTGAGTATTGCTATTTTTCAGCAAGAGTACTACAGAAACGTTCTCTCTGAACCCAGAGTGACTAGATATGTTTAGGATAGCAAAAAGGGGAAAAAAACCCCTTGTTTATTGTTTTTGGGTTTGGTTAACCATAGTGGATTTTAATTTTTAAACTGTCATCGTCTAAATGCACTCTTTGCCTGTGTATGTTTTCTGCTGGATGCACCTGCTTTTGCCACTCTAAGTAGGCTGATGACAGCTAATTTTGAGGACTGCAGTTGTAATTTATAGGCAAGAAGGAAATTCTGGACTCTTGAGTGTCTCAGAACACATGTCTCTGCATCTTTTATCTATAAGGTGTCTGCAGCGCTGTAACCGTGCGTGACATCTGCATGTGTTTTGATGGCAGCTCCTGAGCCATCTTTGTTCTAGAATGGGGTTTTTTTCTTGGTTTGGTGGGAGAGATCGGTGTGTTCTGAAGAAAATGTACTTCCAAAGTCTGAGAAGCTTCTGTGTTATGAGTTTTTGCCAGGCTCTGGGATAGTTGTGAGGGGTTTGTGAACCTTACTGGATTTCAAATCCCACCCTCCCCACTCAAATTCCTCTGACTTCCAAAAAATTCTTCATTAAAATTCAAACCAGAGCTTTGTATTTTGCACGAGCTAGAGGAATCCTTTAAGAGCTGTGGGTGGTTACTGGCAGTTTTCCTGTGACACCTTTACCAATTCCTTTGTATTTCTTCTTGATATTAGGATTAATTCCTCCTGCCTTTCTCTCTTTTGGTTTATTTCTACGTTTGCTCTGTGAGTAGAATTAATTCAGTACAGGACCAGTACAAGGCTTATAGCCTGAAGCTCTGAAGCACAGCCTAGTTGGGATTACCATGGGCCAATGGCTCAGTGTGCTGTGTGGCTGGGCACAAGCCCTGCACCTCCTCATTTCTTGTCCTGCCCCCCCACATCCTGCCCATCAGCTGTTGCCTTTGCACCCCAGACCCTCTCTCTGTTCTCTCCTGTCTAGTTCATGCTGTATTTCAGACGGATCGTTTCCACTGTGTGGATGGTGTGAAACTAAAGAACCCAAAGGTTTGATGTCCCTATTTGAAGTGGAACCTCTCTTGCTTCCTCTCAGCCTTGATACAGGCATGAAGCGTGGCTGTTCCTGGGGCACTAAATGTACTGGCAACAGGGGGTACTGGACTTGTTTCATCATTGGCATCTATGATGGCGTCAAATGTGTTTGTCAAGTGTTTATACTGCCCTGATACTTGTGCAAGTACTTGCTGGGGGAGGCATAAATCTGGAACCTACTCTCCTGCAGGGTGTCTGAGCAGGAGCAAGTGTCTTCATCCTGACCCTTGCAGGCTCCTGTGGTGTACTTGGTGCTGCTGCAGCTGGGAAGGGGGGGGAACAACAATGACATGTCCCTGAAGGTGCATGACAGAGCAAGTATTCTGGGAGAAGGGACACACGGAGAGGCAGGGGAAGGACTGCTGTGGTATCTTCTAGCCACAGTGGCATGTAACAAAGCCTCACTGGCTCCTAACCCGGTGAAGAGTCCAAGCCAAAAATTCAGCAGAACAAGGGAAAGGCTGCTCATGCCCAGGTATTGTGTAAAATGTGTGTGCAGTTTGATGGAGGGAAGGATGCCAGTCCTTTGTATCCCTCTTCTCTTTCCTTTGGAAGGAAATCCAGCACTCCTTTCCATTCCCTGAGTAGGCACAGGAGAGAGTTTTCCAAGCTTGTTGAGTCTTACAGAGTGAAAGCGATGGGCAGAACTCAACCTGGGGTTTATTGGCTGGACAGTACTGGTTTAGATGATAATATCTGGAGTCAGTCCTGTGAAAAAGCCCTGACTATTCCTGTTCAAGTACCATGGCACATTCCAGGCTTGATGTCTCTTGTTAGGAGTGCCTCCAACTGTGCTTCACTGGCCATAAATGTACGTGGGGCATTTGTAGCAGTACCACCCTTGCTGTGAAGGTAGAAGTGTGCAGCCTTTTTCCATGCCTTTTTTTTTTTCTTGTGTGGGATTGTTGTTGGTTTTCTTTTATTACTCAGAAGAGCCTCAGAAGTGCTCTCAAGTCATGAAAGCGATCAGGGGCCAAAACCTGGCCATCCTTGGGATGGAACTGTTTCGTGGCTTGGAACTTTTAAGCTGTGCTGAACAAAATGCAGGGAAGCACACAGTATGGAACTGCATTGACAGGGAGAAACCTTGGGAAAACAAGTCCTGGGTCACACCTCTGATTCTGCATGCAGAGAGAGAAAGAGAGTGATGAGTAAGTATTAAAACCAGTAATGAGCAGACTGATATTTATTCCAGAATATCATGTGGTGCGTATCTTTTGTACTCGCATATTTGCAATGCATACTAAAATATGTGCTGAGCTGTCACGTCTCCATTGTCAGCATATAGGCACACGTTTTTCCTTCCATTCATGTGTAGCAGGTGGACTTCCAGCAGTGGATAAAGAGCAATTACAGTAACAACGCAGCAGTGAAATATCATACACAGCTCCCATCTAAAAGCAAGTTACTAAAAGGCATCTGCCTGTTCCAAAGCTCAGATCTTCCTTCAAGCACCGGTTTCTTTTTGCACAAGTAACGTTTTTTTCTCTGAGTTGTGTGATTACATGGTGCCTCTGTTCTGCTACCACCGCTCACTGAACAGCTGAAACTGCAAACACTGGTGGAAACTAAGTCACAGAACATTAAGTAGAATGGCATGATGCTGATCTCTTCAGCATTGCCTGCCTTTATCCTCACAGCCTCCCCAGAATCAGTGAGAACCATTTTGCAGGTCAGTTGGGAGAACTTACCAAATGGACATTTTGGAGACAAACCGAGCAGCGATTTAGCTTATCGTCTTTCCTGGTGAAATAATAACCTGTGGTTTAACAGCAACATTAGGAAAGCCCTAATACACACCAAAAACACTGCAGTCTAAGTAGATCATAACTTTTCTTCAGGTGTCTTCCGGAAACCTCCTAGTCCTTTTTGTATTTCAAATACATACCCAAGTGTTCACGTGTTTCTGTAGACCTTGGAAAAGAATGGGAGCTCATGAAGCACTGTAAACCAAGGTGGTTTCAGTCTACTCATTTTGGAAATGGGATGGGATGGTGTTTTTATGTAGGAAGGATAGCTTCAGCCTGGTGTAGACGTTGGCAATTAGATACTTTTTGCCGCCTTTGTACCTTTTCTCCAGAAAGGGAAAGTGGGCAACCATTTGCAGACCAATTTCAGGTGGAGGTTACAAGTTACTTGCCTTGCAGGAAGTAGGATGAGGAGTAGAACAGCGGGGCACAATAACTGCTCTGCCTTGGCATGAGGCTTTTCTCCTTTTTTTTTTTTTTCTTTTTTAAAGTTGTTCTTACAGTGAACACCCTTCAGATTGACTAGACATGGCCTGTATGTCGCAGTTAAACATTATCTTACTCTCATTTCTTCAGTCTCATATCTACCCACTCCCTGCTTTGCTGCCCTCGCCCCTTCCAGCCCTTGGTCCCTGTTGCTCTTTGTGTCTTTCTCCCACTTGTCTCTGAGGCTCTGTTAATGCCGCTCTGTGTGCAGGGAACAGTATGTCAGTTGTCTGCCAGGCACCCTATCTTCGCTTGCCATCCACGCCATCTTAAAACCCACTTCTTCCAGGAATTCTTGCCAGTTCTTCAAGCTGATTCTCTCGCTGCTGTCTCCTTGCTGAGGCAGCTCTCCTGTGGTGTTCTGTCTAGCCGTGGCTCTTGCCCCCATAGTGTCAATGTCAAGTCTTTTGGCCTGGTAATTTGCCTCTCTCCTACCTTTATAAAGAAGTTTTACATTAAACAAATGGGTTTGTGTAGATAATTGCTGTTTGAATGTATTAGGTAAAATATAATTCAAATAATAATAGGAAGTGACTCTTCTTACGAGCCACCTCTCTGCTATGTCCATTTCCTTAAAGAATTTCTGTATCAGTGGTTCCCTGCTCAGTACATACAGCGTGGAAGAAAATGCAGTGTCTTGAAGTGTGAATGCATCAACAGATTTCTACATATTTTAAAATAGACAAATAAATAGGTAGCTGCCAGGGCTAACATCTGTTTCCTCGGGATTATGTGGTTTGGGGGTTTTTAAGCAGAGCACTTGACATTTAAATTCCACACTGATAGATACAGGGATGTGCTAAAACGAGCTGTAAGGGCTTCTGTGCTTGGTCTTTCTGCCCAACACTTCTGGGCTTCTGTTTCCTACCACTACTTCCCAGTGTGTTTTTCAGAAAAGCCTGACTCCAGATCTGGCTGGGATTCTGATTTGAGAATGTGACTTACTTTATTTTTGGGAATTGTTTGTGTGATGAAGAATGGGAGTTAGAAAATCACTTCTACTTGGAGCTTGAAAAGTTGAGGTATAAACCCTGTATACTGCGACAGTGAGGGGTTCCTTCTAACGCAGCGTCTCGCCCATGGCTGCAGCCGGTGGAACTGGATCTAACATGGCCCTAGTTCCACCTCTTGAATCCATCTTACATACTGTGCATTGCATCTGGTTAGCCCTGTTCGTGTTGCCAGGGTGGTGGTGAGAGGAAGCTTGGTGTCAAGGAATAGTGGCAAAGCGGACCTTGCCATTTTACCCTGACGGAACAGCCACGGCTTTACACAAGGACACGTAACAGCTGGCTGTTGACAGTTCATAGAATCATAGAATCGTAGAATGGTCTGGGTTGGAAGGGACCCCATGGATCATAGAGCTCCAACCCCCCTGCCACAGGCAGGGCCACCAACCTCCAGGCCTGGATCTACACAAGGTTGCCCAGGGCCCCATCCAACCTGGCCTTGAACACTTCCAGGGACGGGGCATCCACTACTTCTCTGGGCAGCCTGTTCCAGCCCCTCACCACTCTTTCTGTAAAAAACTTCCCCCTAATATCTAATCTAAACTTTCCCTCCTTTAGCTTTAGTCCATTCCCCCTTGTCCTGCCATTATCTACCCTTTTAAAAAGTTGAATCCCCTCCTGCTTATAAGCTCCCTTCAGGGACTGGCAGGCTGCAATGAGGTCCCCCCGCAGCCTTCTCTTCTCCAGGCTGAACAAGCCCAGCTCCCTCAGCCTTTCTTTGTAGGGCAGGTGCTCCAGCCCTCTAATCATCCTTGTGGCTCCTCTGAACCCTCTCCAACAGTTCCACATCTTTCTTGTATTGGGGGCCCCGGATGAAACTTTTAAAAACAAGAAGTCTGTATATGTGTGGTTATTAATAGTAGAAAAGGCAAGAATTACAGGAATTAAAACTAAAGAAATTAAAAGAAATGTGAATCTTCCCTCTCACATGTTTCCCTCCCCTTTTTCTTTTCTTCTCTCTACCCGTCCCTCTTTATTTGCTTGGAGGCTTGAATCAGTGGAACAGGATAGATTTTCAGGTAATGTTAGAAGAATCTAAGGCAGATGACACTAAACAGCAATATTTAGGGGCAAGAAGGGTGTGTTTTGCCTTGTCTTTCAATTGTGGCTGTTAAGGGTGAACTTTTGGATCGCTAATGTATGGAGCTGCCTGGAAATCTGCTTAATTTGTGTTTCTTCTGCTGTTCTTTGGCAGGGGTTGTTATGTTTTGGAGCATGTGTCTTTTTTAATTCCAGGTAAGTGCTAGCATTTAACAACTCTGTCCTGGCAGGGGAAGCATACTGAGATGGGTGCCTTCAATACTGAAAGCCCAGCACGTTAGCACACCGTTCTCCCCTGATTCTTGACTTTTACCTTTCTTGAAGAAAAACCCACGCAAGTAAAAGGCAGTTTATAATTTTATTCAATTTATTTTTAACATATATAGGGGGAAAAAGAGATAAGGCAGGAGGACAGTGGCCTGACTCTTCCTGCCAGCATAGAAGCTCTAGGTGTTCCCCATAACCAGTATGCCAGACAGATCCTGCTAGCCTTAGCTAACAAGGGCAATTTAAAAATATTTTTCTCTGTCTTAAGGGTATAAAAATATACAAAAAGTTGAACCATGACTAAGGAATAATGCTTTCTCTTTGCTATTAGCATGGGCTCAGCTAAGGATATTTAAAAATCAATTTCTTTGGTCTGTAAGATAACAGTAGTAAAAACTAGCGAAGTGCAAGTGCTGACAGTACAACTGCTTAGAGACAGTTTGGCAGGAAACGCTATTTCCTGTTCTGTTTGATGTTCTGTTGACATTCTGATAAATATTAGCCCATCTGGGACTTCAACATTTGCTGCTATGGTGGGACAGACAATGTCAGTAACAGCCAAATTTAAATAACTTAGTCACTTTAAATAGATTGAGCAGATTCTGGTTAAAAAAATGCATAATTCCCTGTTAATTTTCTTTTATTGCAGTGTAATGTCTTCAGATTTCTACCTGCATAGTTGAGCTGAAAAGTGGTATTAGATTTATCTGTAAAGTCTAGGCTCATACTGGTATGGTTCATTCTTCTGGAGCAGACTAGAGCTTCCAGAAGTTGTGTGTCACAGCAGCTGCTGGGTTTGTCAGCACTCCTCAGTCAAACCAAAGTTGTAGTGCTATTTGGTAATGTGCCTCCCAGATCATCAGATAAATCTACCTGTGGAATAGGATGATGGATTCATCTTCTCCATTACTTCCTTGAGGTGAATTGTACCCTTGTCTCTTGAAACCCCAAGCAAGTGCTAGCCACAGTCCAAGGGCAGCAGCAATACCAGGGTAGAGGTGAACCTCCCTTAACCTTTCACTATGCCTGCCTCACTTGGCTGGCAGTCGTGTGAGCACTGGTGCAGCAGGATGTCTTTGCTTAGAGTAGTACTACCTACCACAGTGCAGCACTTTTGTGGCTGGTATTTAAACTTGTGGGGGTTTTGTTTGGGTGTGTGTTCTTGGGTGTTGGTTTTACCCCCCCGCCCCCCCCC
>VZTU01014313.1:21771-64815 GCA_013400835.1 Zapornia atra | reverse complement strand
GGGGGGGCTTCAGGGTCCCAGTGAAGGAGACAGAGCAGGGCAAAGTCTTGTGTCTTCTCCATCTTGCTTGTAGCCATACCTTGGCACGTGCACTGAGTCCCATGCTCCAGTTCTCTAAATATTTTTACCCTCTGTTTGTACCTGTGTGAGCAGTTTGGATTTACGTGGGAAGCCTGACCCACTCATTTAGTACCTGGTTCCACTCTTGATGGGTGGTAAGCAGTTTGTGGTTTTCTTTGTTCAACAGCATGAGTAACATAAAAAGAAAAAAATTAATTACCTCATTTAAATTCCTACCTCAGCTTATAAGGCATGTGTAGTTTTCCCTACTCGAGTGAGGTGTTTGAAAAGTAAAGGAGCGTATGAGCAGATAGGAGCAGGCCAAGAGATAACTTCCCTTGCAAGCTCTCTTGTGAGCTGAAAGAGAGATACCATCTTCTCAGAGAGTTAGAAGCTGAAAGTGTTCCGGTTATGTAGTGGCTCTATTTTTTGTTATCTGTTTTCTTAGCTGAGTTGTAAGTAGAAAGATGTCATTGCCTTGGACTTGAGGCAAATTGGAATCAGAAATGCATTTTCTAACAAGATACCACTGTCCTAAAATTCTGCTTTACTCCACATTGGGGTGGGTGTCTTTTTGAAAGTAACTCGTGTCTCTTGTGTTAGCCTTGCTGTGCATTATCAAGCCTGTATTTGAATGGAGATTCTAACTTTGGCTTGTGTCTCTTACAGAAGTGGAGACTAGCTTGCATATCCTGATTATGAGATGTCAGCATTTTATGGTTTTTATGGCCCCTCTCCAAAATTGGGTGAGAGTTTTTTTGCAGTGGTTTGGTAGGCTTCTTATCATATTTTCAAGGAGATGGGGCAGTTCATTAAATCACTATGCTATTCAACCCAAATTCAGGTCATTTAACATAGAGAACAGTGGTGTGCAAACCCAAACCCACATGTTATTCTTAAAGCCTCATTAGCAGGAGATGGCTTCTGCTAGAGCCATGCACTGTGCCGTGGGGAGTACGTGCTGAGGGATGCTCCTCCCTGGTCTCCGGACCAGCTCGTTTCTCTTCCCAGTGTTTCTGGACACGACAGGCTGACACCAGCCCCGCAACTGGTGGATGCGTTTGCTCTTGCATGGGAGCTGTGGCTTTTTGTGTACCTGGGTGTGTTTCATTCTTTAAAACCATGAGACTTCTACACAAGTCTTTGGAGTTCTTGCGTGTCATGGAAATCTTGGACCCTGACAAGGTAACAGACCAGCTGTAGTCTTACAGCTACAGGATCTAGCACAAAATAGAACGTGTCAGAGAGAAAACAGGCTGGTGTGGTTTGTTGTGGTGTTCTAATTTCCTATGCCAGTTTTGTTTTTTCAGACTTTCTGCTGGAAGCTGGCACAGCTGCTGGTAGTGCTACTTGAGGGATTGTGTGTGCTAGTTGAACCTGGATCTTTCTGAAGGAGGGAAATAACTTGGTGCCAGTTCTTTTTGGGAACCAGTGGGGTAGTGCCTGTTTGTTCTGTGGTGGCTTAATTGTAAATTCTTAATTTCAAAAGCCTATGTGCAGCCTTAGCTGTAACTTCTGGTGAAAGTTCTTCCCAGAGTTTATCTTAATGCATGTCTCTATTTAATGCTGTGTCAGAGGAAGGATAAATTTTGGTAGCTCCAACTAATTCTCTTCCAGTTTAATGGGATAATGAAAGTTCTTTTTAAAATAAACAAACATTTGCTTTATAAGTTAAGTAATTGTTGGTTTTTGCCTGATATGAAGTTAAATATTTATTTTTTCTGTTGTGTGTTTAAGGAAACCACATCAATACTCTTAGCCACTCTTTAGGGTATTTAGTGTTAGATTCAGAAGCCACTGAAGCACATTGAAATAAAGGTTTTCCTCAGTGCCTGTTGACTACAGTTTTCCCATTTAACTTAATCTAAGATCCAAGAATAATCCCATTGATCTCACTACAGCTGTAGTTGCAGAAAGCTACCTGTCAATGTGAGAAATTAGCAGGGTGCTTGACCTGAGTTAGAAATACGAATGTAGCAACTATTTGCATGCAATTATAAAATAATTTTATGTTTTGTATTGGGACACAGGGGGAAATGGCCAGCCTCTTTTCTATGGTCTGTGGAGACAGGACAAGGGGCAATGGCTGCAAGTTGGAGCATAGGAAGTTCTGCACCAATATGTGGAAGAACTTTTCCCCAGTGAGGGTGAGGGAGCCCTGGGACAGGCTGCCCAGGGGGTGTGGAGTCTCCTTCTCTGGAGATATTCCAGCCCCATCTGGACGCCGACCTGTGCGACCTGTCCTAGGGACCCTGCTTTGGCAGGGGAGTTGGACCCAATGATCTCTTGAGGTCCCTTCCAACCCCTACGATTCTGTGATAATATTTTGAGAAACCCCTTTGAGGGCTGAAGCTCCAGAGATGTAGGTTCTAGCTCAGCTTCTGTCACTAGCATGTTGGAAATCCGTACTTCAGCCTTTTTTATTCCTTTGCCTCTGTTTCCCTACCTGTTAAATGGTTGCAATATCTTGATGCCATTAATAAACTGCTAATAATAGGGGGAAATATCTGTATTTTTGCCACATGAAGTATGGTAGTAACTGAGAGTACTCCACACAGCTTCTTCATCATACTTTTCACCAGAGGTCAACATGAGAGAAGCGCTGTTGAGAAGAGAAAGATGGCATTAGCACATGTAGTCACAGGGAGCCTGATTCTGTGGTTAGCAGACCTTTTTTTTCCCCTCCCCACGTCCGTATGTGGTGGTTTCCGTTTTCAGTAGGTGAAGTCAAGAAGAGGCAGAGTGGTAAGACTGTATTTTGCAGCACTCTCCCATGACATTGCCGACTGTCCACCAGCCCCATGCCTGCAGCTGTGCAGGCCTTGCTGGGCTCTCTGTCCCAGACATGCGTACCCCGCTGAGCAGCCTGCGGTTCAGGTCGCTCACTGCTGCGTGGCTTGCACAAGGGCGCTCTTAGAGCAGGCACAAGTTCTTGTAGCCTGTGCTCCTTCCATGTAGTGCTGTGCCACACAGGCAGCCTTCAGGTGATCACTCGCCTGGTTTTAAATGTAGGTCTGTGTGTACCTTGTCACGCAGTTTGAAGCAGGCAGGATCCCGAAGGTTGGATGCAGGAATCCTGATCCTGCAGCTGTCCCTCTGTGAGACCTCTCTAGCTGCGGCAGGGAACACCTGACTGGTTTTTAAAGGCTTCAGTAGCACAGTTACACTTCTGTTTCATGCGCAGAGAAGGTTTTAGCATAGTCATTTAATGTGTGATACTTGTCATACCAATTGAGAGCTGTCGGGTAGGGAATTGGTCTTTCGTGTGCTACTCCCTAGAGGGTGCCATACACTCACTTTCTGCAGTCCTCCCGTGTGCCTGTCGCCAGGTGACACTGCAAGGGCTTTGTGGCAGCCCTGGGAAGAAGGGGTCTCCTGAACGGTGCAAGCATTGCTTGCTGCCCCAAGGTACAGTGAAGAGACATGAGGTGGTTGAATCACTTAAGCCCACCTCATACGGTTATAACTGTATGCTCCTGATCGGGGAGTGCACACTGGCTGATACTTAGCCCGGTTAAGAATTGTTCTCTGTTGGTCAAGGATAGCTTCATGAGAAGGAAATACAAATCCAAGGGGAACAGTTGTGTGACGCTGAGAGGCTGTGCCGGCCGGTCACCCCAGTAAACACCTGCCTTGCCGGGTCACTGGGCAGTGGCTAGCAGAAGCTGCAGCAGTACCTAGCCCGTGTGCTGCTCATTCTGTCACCTTGGGCAAGACCCTCAGGCCTGTTCTGCTGTTGGGGCCTCAGTGAGCCCACAGATACTTAGCTGCTTTGAAATACAGCACGTGAATGTTTTTAAGTGATTGAGAGCAAGTGAGGAGTGGAAGGCACGGAGGCTATTTATGCCTTTTAAGCAACTGTGAATGCATAAGCTGTCTTTGAAACAAGTCTGTGGTCACTGTGTGTGCTCTAAAGCGTTCTTGCTTTTTTTTACCCCCTGAAAAGGTGTGATGGCAGTGGTTCAGCCTCTTGTAGGCCCCTGGGCTGGGTGTGAAAGCTTTGGGGCATAGCTGTTCAGAGAGGATAGGGCATCCAGAATTCTGGATTCTCGTAGTCCCCCAGCCTGTTAGCAGATTGGCAACAGACAGACCAGGAGGTGGTATTGGAAATGCTACCTCTGTGGCAGTGAGAGATGCCTGTGTGGTGTGCCACCCACCATATTGCTCTAAGGACACAACAGTCATTAGAAGAAACACACAGAAAGATCTGGGCTTATACTATTCTTCAGGTGTAAAGTGGCCAAGGAAGGGAGGCACGGAGGTTATGAGGGCTTCTGTCATCCAGCAGACTGCTGTGATGCTCAGAGTGCTTCACCCATCCAATCCAGTGGAGCTCAATGCTGCTTCTTTGGAGGCTGGTTAAGATTGCAGTTCGTTTTGAAGTAGCAGAGCATAAAGAGAGACTTTAAGCTTGGGTATGTTTTTCCCCTCTGCTTTCCTTGCAAATGCTTCCAAGCCTTCATGAAAACAAACACTGGAGACAAGGACCTTTGTCCCTGAGGAAAATTCCCTTTGCTGAGAAGATAATGTCTGTCAGTCTTTTTGTTTTGGAAGGGTGATGTGGGTGATAAATTATAAGGTGCTGAGAGGTGGCACAGTAGCTCAGCGATATGTGAGTGATCTTCATCTGCATCAAAGTGGAGACTGTAATTTTGTTCTTGTATCTTGCTTCAAATGCTGGCCTGCTACCTTTATAGGGTAGACCTTAACAGAAGTTTTATTATAACTGTGTGTCTGTGTGTGGAGCTGTGAGTGGCAGCCACTGGCTGTGTTGCTTCTGAGTTGTTGGGAGCTGCTCGCCGTCTCTACTGGGATGATGTATGTGGAATACATGTAGCTCATGTACAATAGCCTTGAAAAACTGAAGGATTCGCTCTGCCCTTCCCAAGAGAACAATTTGTGCTTTAAAATGGTCGGGGCTTGCAGGACCTTGGGCCCCAGAGGTGTCACTCAGCCTGCGTGCCAGTACCCCACCTGGACTAGAACCACCCTGAGCTGTATCTGCAAGGTCAGTAGCTCACCTGGCGTATTGCTGTGCTGTCTCTGATGGAGGATTTTCAGTGAATGGACGTTGTTTTGCCACTTTATTAACCGCTTTGAATTAGGTAAGTGGTCTGTGAGTCAGCTTCAGAGTGCCAACAAATTGTTCTCTGCCACAGTAGCTTTGTATAAACCTGCTTTACACCAGTAAGTACCTTGCTCAGCTGGATACTCAGGGATCCTTCGGTAAGCTGTAACGCTGGCATAAGCGTTAACATCTGTAAGGGTGCTGTTCTTGTTTTTTGTGCTGTTATGCTGTCTTTAGTTCCTGTTAATGGCTTGGGGCTTTTGTGGGCCAGACTGAACAGACTGTTGTGAGCAGTTCCAGGGGCGTTCCTGGTTTTGTGGAGGGCTCCTGCAGTCAGCTCTCACTGCTGCTTTACAGTTGTCACACAAAAAACCCCACCAAGACCATGCATGCCATCTTGGCAGCCAGGCAGCTGTGGGCAAACGTAGCTTTTAGCCTGCAGCCATCCTCCTTGCTTGAGGACAATGTAGCCTCTGGGGTTGGAAGGAAGGAAGGATCGGTGTTTCCTTTAGAAAGTCACCGTACTAACGGATCTCCTCCGAGAACTGCCTTTCTATCTTCCTGTTTAAAACCCCTAGCTGAAGACCAGCATACCAATAGGTTACATCCTGTTTATTCACAAGGCATCAATTCAAGTGGCACAAAGAGAAAAGAAAATTAATGGAATAATGCAAGCTGTGGGAAGGAGGCAAACTTCTAATGTGAGTGTTAGAAAATGTTTGGTAGCATCTCTGGAAAGTCTTGCGGCCTGCAGAAACTGAAATGCAGGAATGCTGCAGAAGAGAGAGAACCCAGAGCTTAGACATCAGGGGTTTACCCTCTGCTGCAGACCTCCTGCCCCAGGCAGTTCTCTTCAGGCCCTGGCTGCCCGTTTGCAGACCTGGCATCTCTTTCACATGGGAACTGGGGCTGGATGACACACAGGTGATATCTTGAGGATCCAGATGCCTTTTAACTCGGCTTTCTTACAACAGACTTTGTAAGACATGGCAAGCATGAACCAGTTCTGCTCTTGCACAGCTTTGCTGCTGTGCAGACCCGGTGCAGACTCTTGGAGTTGCCAAGATGTGGTCACTAAAGCAAAGGGTTTAAAGGGTTAAAACAACTGTCTTGCCTCTCCAATTCTTCTACCTCCCCCATGGAGGTACTTTTAGTGATCTGCTGCTGCTTCCCAGCCTGTGTTGGGAACGCCATCATGCCGGTGTTACACAGCTACTTAGCATAGCTGCAATGAGCAGTGGTTAGGAATGGAATGAGAGTGGGCAGCGGGTGGCTTCCAGCGTGGATATTCCTTAGCCCACTGCTGTCGCCAGAGTCTTCATAATAGGGAATTAAGGAGTTGCTTGCACAAAGGAGTATTTTGCTTCTCAGAGGGATTCACTGAATCCAACTTCTGAATTAAAATGCTAATATAACACAAAGTAGTGCTTGTTGCCTCACTTTAAGAGTAACTAACACTGTTAGTAGTTGGTGTATAAGAATAATGCATGCTAGCAAGATCCCTACAAAAAAAAAACCAAAAGCTGTTGGTAGTGTGTGTGTGTCCAGGCACTTCTAATGGGCTGGGAGGTTTCTTTTCCAATGATAGCTCGTGCTTCTGTGAAATTTTCTTAAAACAGAAGTTTTTAGCTCTTCAGTGGTTTCTCTTCCCATGTGCATTAGTTGGATTTTTTTAGTTCTTGAATTTTGATCAAGGTCTGAAGGCTACTTTTGGCTGGCTTTGACTTGTTAGTTGTTTTCAGGCAAAGTGTCTTTTTTCTCTCCTAACAGTTGGAATGCCAAGATTATGTCATTCTTACTTGTATCTAAAAATAGCTTAATCCACAAATAATTGTAATGAAGTCACTTGGGTGACTGGCAGAGAATAGTTTGATCCAAAGACCACTGAATTGAATGGGATTCTCTAGGGGGTGCAAAGTGAAGCTTTGGGTCAAGCCCAAGGGTGCTATTCTGTGTGTGCACATGCGCAACAGCGTTGGGCTGTGCTATGGAAACCAAGCTTCATGAAAACCCCTACCAGCGCTCCCAGCTGAATGCTGGTGAGTAGAAGAAGATGCTGTACTGACAGGAGATGTGTTAGCAGCCCCCAAGGTAGCAGGGCATTTCTGTAGCAGCTAGAGAAGCACGTTATCCAGGCCCATGCTGCTGCTACTGGAGCTGGGGTAGGAATGTAGGTCTCCCAGCTGCCAAGTGCATCTCTTGTGTGGCCAAGGCGTCAGTCGCAGTTCAGGATTAGGCAGGGGACTGGTGAGGGTGTAAACAGTAGCAGTGACAGCAGGTGGGATTGCTGATTTGCTGCAGAGTTTACCCAGCCGAGCCACTGCACTCACGAAGTCACGTCAGGAAGGTCAAATTCCTAGGGCTACTATGAGGCCCTCTCCACAAGGTGGACTGGTGGATACGTGGGTGAGATCCCAGGGGAAGAGCCGAGTGGGTGCATTGGAAGGGCTACGGGTGCCTTTGTGTGGCGCCCGCCAGTGCTGCTGACTGTTGTCTGTACGCATTCAAAGCAACTTAGTCTAAGGAAACAAAGGAAGGAAAGAATGGGAACGAGTTTGTTGTTTTTAAAGGATAAATTTAAAGGGTTTGGCTTTTCTGGCGAATGCTTTAAAATGATGATTTTTATTTTTTTTTTTTGGCCAGATTACTAAGCAGCTAAACCCTAATCAATCCCAGAAGAAAGTTTTTTCCACAGAATGTTTTCAGTGCAATTGCTGATTAGAGATTGCGAGGAGGAGTATTATTTACAAAGATCTTATTAACAGACATTATAAGGTTGCTTATGCCCCCGTGGGAACTGATGACAAGACTCTCATGGCCTTCATTAGAAATCAAAGCCTTTCGATGCAAGTGAATGTGGTTTTGGGTGCGTGTCTAACAAAGTTATACGTATTAGTATAAAAGCAGCTTCTCTGGAAAACCTATTGGAAAGTCTTAGTTTTCCTAATGTGTAAGAGAAATCCATTTTCTGTAGGTATTTTTAGTGCGAACTTCCTCTCAAATGCTATTACCTTACGCTCTCTACCATTAGCGCTCGCTGTGCTTCCAGGTCAGCCATGTGATTGCTAAGCATCCCTGCCTGCTTTCTGAATGACTTGGCAGGCAGGAGCCAGAAAGGCAAGTGGTTACCGCTGTCTGCCGGCAGCTGCCTCTCCCTGCCTGCATCCCTCCCGATGGATAAAATACTGTCTTCTTACCCTTCTTGGAAGGTCACGGGTGTTCGGTTCAAGCATGAGACCCTGTCAGCAGAGACCCTTCTCAGCACAAGCCTCCTATGTAGATATAAAAATGTGTTGCCCTGCAGAAGGCATGCATGTGTGGGAACACACAACAACTACACTATTGAAAGCCGTTTCAGGGCTGCACACTGCTGTTTCTCATTGAGCCATGGCTATTTTAGCGTGAGCTTGGTGAAGCAGTCCAAATTTCTGCCCCCTTTTTTTTTTTTCTACCACTTGTTACATTTACAACTCAAATGAGCTTGCTGTGCTTCAGAAAATTGCAAGAAGTGAAAAGATTACAGCCCCAATCCCCCAGTGAGCTTAAATATGTTTTCTTTTTTTTTTTTCTGTGGCAAAACACCCTAAAGCAAAGTATTTTAAAAACAGCAGTGCTGATAATGAGTGCTAATAACTTTGCAGATGTTTGCTCTCTTGCTACATATGACTTTTTAAAAAAGGTATTTAAACCGATCCTGCCAGTTGTTGTGGATGCCTCTGTGTGTGTTTAATGAACAGCTGGCTCTTTTGAACTAGGAATTTTAATACTTTCAGTTCCATGAAACTGGAATTGGAGGCGGCGGCTGATTGTACAAGAGAGGGAGCGCATTTTCTCATGTGAATTCAGAAGCAGAGAGGGAGGGAGAGAGAAAAAAGCATTGTAATGTTGCGTGTGTTTCAGTTTCAGTGGATCAGATCTTTCCTGTATCTGCATCCAAGCTATTTGGTTGTGATCAGATGATCAGAGCTCAAGGAAGCGATTGGCGAGCGAGCTGGCTGCAGCTGCACTGTAGGCTGTTTGCAGGGACAAGGAGCCACTGTTTTTCAAACATAGCATAAACATAGAAGTTATTTTGTAGGCTTCAGGATGCAGATATGGGTTGTGCTGCCAGCATTGTTCTGCTCCAAGCCTTTCGTTCTGTGGTACAGAGGAACTGTCCACATATCTGCAGGCGACGACGACGAGAGGAGTTGTCACATGAAATTCTGCCGCTGGATAGCGATGATGAAATGAGCAGACCCAGGACTCTCATCATAATGGTACAGTATACTTTAATCGGCAGAAAGAGGCGACAGAATTATTATTACAGATGTGGCATGATTATTTTTTTCCCTTTGACTGTGTATTCATCGGGTGGGAGCACTGACAGGCTGTTTGTCACTGTAGGTTAGTTTGCTGGGAGATTTGCAGTCTCCGTTGTCAAACGGAGCTGAAAACGTTAACTTTGTAGATGAAGCTGTGGGCTACGCATCGGCTCTGTGTAGAGTAAAATGTTCTGTTGTTGAATTGTTGCTGTTTGCGAGATAGACAGTGCTGGAGCTCTAGTGCGGTTATGTTTTATTTCAGACTCGGAATTCCAAGCAGCAGACAGCTTAGGAAATGTTTACTAAGTCTGTTCATCATAAAAACAAAAACAAACCCAAAAGCCAAAGATAACAAAAAGAAGAACCCTTTACTTTCACCCAGGATGCATTTAGAATTTATATAAAGTTATAATGCAAATAAACTCCCATATATCTTTGCTGCAAACTGTTTGCAGCAATAAAATGTTTGCTGGATCACCGCTGTCCGGTTTCGTGAGTTGTCTCTGCTCTTTAATGAAGGGGGCTTGAAAGGCTCTGGGTCTTCAGGAGACATTTTCTTTCTGAATTAAACTGGATTATTGTAATTTTGTGGTGGGAACGTAATAGGCACTATCAGCTTACTAGGAAGAAGTGACAGTATAAATCACTGTTCCAGAATAAGGAATACGCTTACTGCTTAGTTACTGCTCTTCCTTGCCAGACACCCATCCAGTGAGTGTTTCCAGAACCTGGAAGAGGTTTGGGTCCGAGGTGGCAATGAGCTGGTACTGCGTGGCTCTCACTTGCTGACAGTGATACCAAGACACTGCGAATAGTATTGTTGCCAGTTTGTCATGGCAGTCGTGTAATGTGTGAGTGGTAGAGATTGGGGCTTTCTGGTTTGTGTTTTTCTTATACAGAGCATGTTGTGATGAAGTCCAAAGTGCATCCCCCTGATACCCACCTGTATCACACAGTGCCGTAACGTAGCTGTAAGCGGGTGATGGTAACATTAGAGATTTTAATAGCTGTGATGAGATTGAGCAGTGGTTTGACTAGAGCATTGCTGCCCATAGAGGTGTATAATGCAGTCATGGCAACTATAGTAGCGAGGACCCAATCCAAGTGGTGCTTTGGGTACCAGCCTAGGCTATTATCCAGTGCATGGAGGAGGCTAGTGGTTGTAAGGAGGAAGGTGGATTTCATCCTTGTGAAGATGATGTTTAAGCTGCTTCTCCTTTAAAAATCCCTAATCTATGAAACAAACTATATTTTTTTCCTCTTTTTCCACTTAACTATTAAGTGAATTACCTCAGTGGTGTTTAAACAAATAACTGTCTCTTTTCTGGTAACAATCTCAAGCATAATGAAGTGAGAAGGGCCTGGAAGAAATTGCAGCATGTCTGAGCATGGGTCATCTATGCAACTTGCTTCAGTCCTCAGAAGAAGAAGGTAGTCTTGGGTGTCATGGCAGCAAACAATCTACCAAACTCTCCATACCCAGATACAGTTATCAGCAGCTTGAGTTACAGTTCTTTGTGCCCCAAACCCTGTGATTGCTACTGGATCTTAATAAAACATGTTATGTCCTAACAGATCATGGTTTTTTTTCCCCTTGGTCTCTTGTAGATCATTGACGTTTATGTCTGGATAATACAACAGGGACAACTGTGTAGACAAGCAAAAGCATGTTTAGGTCACAATGTCATTATGCACATTGTGCAGATATCAGGAGCTAAATTGATCCCAGCAAGGTAACTGAGTTTTCCTGTCTAAGGGCAGGAGTGCCCAAAGAAGAGAGGTGAGGAAATCCCAAAATGCAGAGTGTCTGAAATATTCTGACACACATGGGTGCGATCACCAGAAACCATGGGATCCTGTCAGCTGAAGACCTGGCATTTTATCATTTCATGCCTTCAGCTGAAATGGTGCTCCTCTTTGTAGCTTGCATGACACCAACTGTGTGCTCCTACTGAGAATGTTAGTGTTTGGTATTGATTTCAGGAGGAAAAACTGTGTCGTCTTTTTGAGTAACTTTAAGTCCCCGCACTCTGCTGCATGTTCTTGCAAGTTTGCCTGTCCTGTCTGAAGCAAAAGTAAAATCTCAGCGTTGCCTTGTAAGGAAGCAATCCTGAGGCAGAGAGACCAGCAGTCTACCCCAATATACTTCCAGTATCACAGACTCACAGAATTGTAGGGGTTGGAAGGGACCTCCAGAGCTCATCAAGTCCAACCCCCCTGCCAAAGCAGCTCCCTAGGACAGGTCGCACAGGTCAGTGTTCAGATGGGGCTGGAATATCTCCAGAGATGGAGACTCCACACCCCCCTGGGCAGCCTGTCCCAGGGCTCTGTCCCCCTCACTATGAAAAAGTATGTGGCTCTATAGATGTGCCTCATTTACCTTTGTTATCCCTGAAGGGGCACACCCCTGTAGCATCTTCTTCTAAGAATTGTGCCTTTGGTGGTGGTGCTATAAGTGAGAGATGCTGTGGGTGCACATGAGGAAAGAAAGGGCGAAGGCCCAAGTACGGCCTCCAGCTGTTGTTAACAACTGCTTACTGTGTGAAGCCCTTGGGCATCACAGCAGGTGTTTCTTGCATTATGGTCCTTGCAGAAAGCAAACATTGATAGCTTTCTCCATGCAAATCATTTTCTCCTCTTCACTTTTAAAATTTAGAAATCTGTTTATTCACCTCACTTGCCCAAGGAAAAAAGCAGTTTTAGCTCTTGACTGGATCCACAGAGCAGGGAGAGATGTCAGACAAAAGTGGAAATTCTTTGTTAATGACTATAGTGTGTCATCTTCTCTTGGAGACCATCCTGGGAGTTGCCATAGACAAGCAAAACAAGTATCCAAACAACCTCTGACTAGATATACAAGTTGAATCAATGTGTTCAGTGACTGCATATAATAGACCAACTTCTTGTTTTCTGCACCTTTTAAGAGTATGTCTTTAAGAGCTGGCTTTCAGAATAAGTCCACGAGATGGTAAGAATTGAGATACTAAAGGCCTATGTGGAGCAAATGCAAATGACTGTACGTGCTTTTTCTACAAGAAAAAGGAGAAGAGGAAGATGCCTGAAGGAAGAACATTTAGTGCATGGGGTTATTTGGAGCTGTTTGGTGTTTGGAATAAGGGCACTAACATTTAGCATGATACTTTGCATTTAAACTTGTGACTTGAAAAGAAGCTGAGCTTTATCTAGTAGGTCATTCTTTGGGGTTTTTGTGATTTATAATGAACTGTGACAGCCAAGATTTGTGTGGAAGATAAAAGCAAAGTGTGATACTTGAGGATATGATCCTCCTCTCCATCCCCCATTCTTTGTAACCAGCTATACAAAACCGGTGGTAAACTGTTTTGCATTTGGGTTAAAATACAGTAACTTGACCTGACATGTTAGCTTGAACACAGCAACAGCAAGGCAACCATGCTACTCTCCTTATTCAGTTTTTCATCTCTGAAATGAGACAGCTTGCAGAGGCTTCCTGCTCTTTCCAGTTACAGGAGAAGTGAGAATTTCCCCTGTTGCACAGATGCAGGATGGCTGCTCTGTGCTGGCATCCAGGTGGGGCTGGGGCGCTGCCTGAGCTGCTTCTCAGGTCACTTAGTTTGTAAATGGGAGTTTAGTCTTCTAAAAGCTGTAGAAACAATAAAAGCAGGCTTGAGAATTTTTCCTAATGTAATACAAAAGTTTACCTCCAGAATCTAATTGTTTTGTTGTACGATCTGTGTTAATTTTGTTTCTAGTTGACGTAATTCAGTGCTCTCATGTGCCCATCTGTATGCATTTATCTACTGAAAATCTGCGGTGTATGTGTACTGAGTGCTGGCAATAGATGGCAGCTCTTGGGATTGTGAGATACCTTACCGCTCTTACAGGTTGGGATGTGTCTGTGTGTAACCAGTTGGAGAGGACTTGCAGTGGCTTTTGGAGGCTGGTACAAGGCTCAACTTTGGGAAGGGAGGGGTGTTCTCTTTCCCTGCTGTCCTCAAGGAGGGATTGTCTTTGGAAAGCAAGGCTACCCAGGGTTGTAAAGTTCAAAAGAAATACTCAAAATATTCATTTAGCTCAAATCAGAGGCTTCAATGTGTCACACACTTTTAAGCAACAATAAACATACGTAGGTTTATTTGGCCTTAATCAACTTCCACTTTGGCACTTGACCTCAGCAGGAACAGAAACAGGCCTGCGTTTGAATAAATGAATAGCACTAGAGCGTAAAGAGGAAAGTGATGAGGGATGCACAGAGCGCAGTTCTACTTCAGTGCCATTTTTGTAACTGCTCCTGTTCCCTCTGTGACTCCTTGGCCTTTGTGCCACAGGCCTGCTGGTGACTGCTGGTGACTGCCTCTTTCCTTTGGCGTGGGCAGCAGAGCTCAGCACCCTTGGCAGCAGAACAGTGCAGGACAGGCAGTGTCCACGTCTCTTCTGCAGAGCTGTGGTTGTTGGGTGCTGAAAGACATTTGGTTGGGTTTGGGCTGTGTAGGCAGCAGCTACAGATCTGGGTGTAGTTTCTTAAACACAGAGGAGGGTGAGCCTGAGATGCGGATCCATCTTCATACTTCAGTGTGTTGCACTGGGGTGTGAAGTAGGCGCATGGTTCAGGAAGGCATGGCGTTAAACTCAGCCTTTTCCCAGTGATGAAACCTCCTTCTGACTTAGTGCTCCAAGCAGCAACGTTTTGTACTGCTTTCATGTCTCATTAGTGTTGCACAATGTGTGTAGCATGACAGTATGGGGAATGAAATTATTATGAATCTGCTATCCAGATTCTTATGACAGCTTATGAAGAGTGTGGACTTGGTGATGAAAACATCCTTCTTCATAAGGGGATTTTTTTTTTTAAAACAGAAGGAAGCTATTTATTAGTAAGCAATGCATGCCTGCAAGAGTAGGGTTTAAATTAGAGGGGCACAGAAACGTCTCTGTTAATAGCAGTCATTGGGGGTGCTTTGGGGAGGCTTTGTGATTTTATGCATTTGACAAAAATCTCAATTTAAGACACATGTTCAATGTGCTTCTTGGGAAAGGAAAAAATTGAACTGTAGAAAGGTGTCTTGTTTATATGTGCGTATCTATAAATTTTAATGACCAGCAGCCTCTAGGTCTATTTTCAGAGATGCACTGGGGGTTTTATGAACATCCTGGCCTACACAAGTAGCTCCAGACTCCTCAGTTCAAATCATTTGGTCCTTTATCTCCCATGATGAGGTTTTGGTAATGGGATGCATGACTGCTCCTGGCACTGTACAGACCAGGCTGCACGGCTGGTTAGGTGGATGGTTATTATTTGTGGAAATGGACTGGGGGCAGTGATACTGCCTGCTACCTTATCCCGGCCGAGAAGGGGTTCTGTCCCATGCTGCTCAAGCTCCCTTACAGAGGCATGTCTCCATTAGCTGTGTTGCTGTCTGTAGCTCGCAGGAGGCAGACTGGGGCAGTGCAGGCAGCATGTACAAGTCACAAGAATGCAGAAATTCACGTGTGATGCTTCATGCATGCCTCCAGAACACCTCAGGTGTTTGCACCACGCCAGCAGCAAGTGTGTACCTGCAGCTGGAGAGCCTCAGGCTGGAGGGCGAGCTCCAGTATCGTGGCAGCAGTGCTTGTCACCTTAACCTGTATGCACTGTGCCCAGGCTCTGGTAGGCTGGTTCTCTGCTGCTGGGTATGGTGAGCTGCAGCTGGTTCAAGCATATAAAGGAAGAGAAAGTTAAATTAATACTTGCAGAAAATGATACTAGTGACAGTTCTCAGCCCTTGCCTCACACAGGCATTAACTCACTGCTGGCTGCAGCACTGAGGGCCAGGCTGGGCTTTTTTTTCCTGCTGTTGTAGGTCCAAAATCCTCCAAGTAGAGATGATGCGGATCTAAATGTGTGTAGTTGAGTCCAGAGTCCATTTCAGGCCTCTGGCTAGAACTGTGGGGATATTGATTTAGCTTGGAAACAGCTACGCCCTGTAAGAGGTATGCTGAGTGAGGAAGGGAGCCATAAAGAAACCAGGGCCCTTGAGGATGCCAGCCAGCCAACAGAACTGCCAGAGTCAAGAGCTGCTGGGAGAGGCAAAGCGGGATGGAAGAGCTGTCGAGGTAAAGACAGGGCATAAGAGAGGAAGAGATCAGTAATGAGAGAGAGAAGCCAAGTGGAAAATGTTGTTTCTTCTCATCTGAAATTAGTTAGGCACATTACTGTTAAATTTTTGTCAGATCCGATTTTTGAGGGCAAGCCATCGCTGCTCTGTGCTGACACATCAAGATATTATGATGCTGCTTTTTCTTCCCTCTGCGTTCTTATCAAAAGCTTTGGTTTTGCTTCACAGTGATTATACCTCTTCCTACTGATGTTAATCTCTCTCTCCTTGCCCTTCCACCCCTTCCTTCCCAGAGTGGAAAACCATCTTCTGCTTTGACTGGAAATCCGAATGGACTGTGACAGAGCCGTTCCTCATATTTATCACTTCCCTGAAGTTTCTTTTTTACAACTGTAATCTTAATATGCTTGGTCTAAATCCAGTTTAAATAGATCAGAATTCCAGTTCAGTGCATTTCAGACTGAGAAGCCTTATGCAAAGTTTCATTGTTAACAAGACACAATCTGAATGATATCTCTGAGCCTTTTCCTCCATGCTTCATATTCTTCCATCTCTCAGAATCATTTGGTTTTAATGCACGTGGAAAGTCTTTGTTGCTCCACAGCCTCCCCAGCAACCTCTGGCCAGCCAAGCAAGGTAATGTGGCACAGTGCAGCAGGAGTCATCTCACTTGCTAGCAGCTGCAGAACTGTTCTGCTGATAACTGTGAGTAGATAACAGTGTAAATAAACTGAAGTGTGACTGCTGTGTGCTGTAAAACCCAGTGTGGCCAACACCGAGGACATCTTTTTCTGTGCATCCCAGGGGGATTGCCACCTGATTGCTAAAAACTCTCAAGAGATTCTGACTTCTAGATTACATTTCCTGAATCGCACTAGTTTTTGATGAAAGGCACCACCACTTCATGACTGCTAGATGACTACTGTCAGCGTGTGGGTGAACACAGTTCCAGGTTGCAGTACCTCCTGTACCTTAAGAGGAACCAGATAAATGCAGGGAAATGGTTTTGAAGTTTTCCTTAGCCAAAGAAGGGTTTTTAAAGGCAAGACACAGGATTTAATTTCTAAGGCGAAGCAGCATTTCGGTGTATTTGAGCCTGTCAGCTAGTATTAACTAGAAGCTCTGTTTTTGAGTGAAACAAGAAGACTTCTCTGCCAAAGTACTCAAGTAACTGAACTCTTGCTCACTGCAGCCCTGTTGTTTCAGTGATACAGACACAGGCACAGTGTCTTCAGTGCTTGGAACGGAAGAAGATGGGGGAACATGGAGTGTCTGGGAAATACAGGAACAGTTTCTGGTCTTTTAGCTTCTGAATCACTTCCTTGAATAATTAAGGCTTCTAGCTTAAATCAGTGATTGGAGTGAAGAATACAATGATGTGGAAGAGATGTCCCTTCCATCCAGTGTGTCACATGGCTACATCAGGATGTTTTGGGTGGCAAGGATCTGACATCATCGCAGGGCACCATTCCTAGTCTAGTCCAGCTGAAGCTGGCTCAGATCAGGGACCATGATCACCTACACTGAGGTGTGGTAGCTGCCCACACGTGCACACGTTTCCAGTCAGAACAAAACTTCATTTTTGTGTGAAATAGAACACTTGCGCTCAAGTATTTCAGTTCTGCTAGGAATCTCATTTTAAACTTGGGGAACTCTGTAAATAAATGCATATAATAAAAAATACACTTTTTTCATCCTGGTAATTTGGTGCCTTCTCAGAACAAAATGTTATGTTCTGTCCGAACAGAAAGAATTTGTGTGCAGTATCTTACTTCTACAATTGCAGTCTGTTAATAATTATTGCCAATTTGTGGTTAGCTTAAAACATAATAGATTCTGTGTGTGTGGTTTTCGATGAAAAATAGCCATTGTAATGTTTGTCTGACTTCTTTCTGCCTCAGGGATCACTCTGAATACGGTGTATGGAACCAATTGAATTGAACACTCCATGCTTTTGGTGTTTGTTTTTCCTCACTTCTCATCTGTCAACTGCTGTGCTCATTTTCTTTTCATTAGTATTGATACTTGCTCGGAGATGAGGCAGCCACGTTCAGGTCTCAGTTATATGTGTGCAGATCCTGCAGAATAAGGTTTTGAGTTAATGCAGTAAAATGGCTCAGAAGTGGAATTCTGTGCTGCTTTGCGTGGTTCTCTCTCCAAAAAAAAAAAAAAAAATCATGAAGTTAGAGTGGAAAATGTGTGTGGTCTTCCTGGATCAACCGGTGGTTGGCTATGGACTAGATGTTGGGAGTTGAACATCACATCACCAATCACTCGTAACTTTCTTTTGCTTTTCAGTAAGGGATTGGCGTTACCTTGATGTTTTCCATGGGTTGGGACTTACAGGCTAAAATTAGCTCGTTCAGAGGTTAAGCCATAACAGTACAGAGATGAATTATTGAAATGTACATTTCTGTAGCCAGATGCTTCTCTGTCCCTTTTGAGATATTTCTTCCACCAGTAAATTATCTGCAGACATGCACTACAGCTATATCTCTATAAGAGATCTGCTCTTAATGGGATTACAGAGGACAAATTCTTGGGAGAAACAGAGCTTGGAATTAGGCCTGTTTTTTTCTCGCTCTTGGAGATACTTGTGGCTTGAAGGTAAAGAATAAAAATTGTTCACACAGCTGATTTGCACTTCTTTCTTTCCAGTGCCGTAGCTCTTTCCCCGTCTTTAACCCATTCTCCTACGTGCTTGAGGAACCTTTTCTCATCTCCCTAGAGCTCCCTAGACAAAGCAGCCATGCCCCGAGCATCCAGCTGCCCGTTCGGTCTCTCCACCTGCCAGCTGGCACTTGTGTCTGAATTTCCGTATTCAGGCTGTGACTGGTTTGGCTCTCGTGGTGCTTGAGTTCTTCTGCCTATTGACAGACCGGAGCTCGTTGGTTTTAAGCGAGGGCACAGCCCTTTAGGAGGTGCAGTGATCTGAGAAGTTATCTAAAAGCTTGTTTGTGGCCAGGAATGTCTGGCTGCTTTGGCCTTACAGCCTTGCAGTTGGGTCTCCTTTATCTTTTCACTGGCCTGGTACAAAAGAAGCCAAGTCCCTCAATGGCTGGCTGCTCCTGTGTGTTTTGCATGTGCTTCATAACACATCCTTCAGATGATGGTGAGCAGCGCATGTGTGGAAGATACAAGGAAAGTAATCCTAACCTTGAATCTTGTATGAAGTAGGAAACATTTCCTGCTTCTATGCAGACTTTTAATACCCTTTCTAGTATTTAAGATACACGATGTGTTTTGTTGTTCCTGTGTATCCGATTCTGAATGATAGCCGTTTGCCCCTTGTAGAACCTGGTTTTATTTTTGCTGGAAACGTAGCAAAGACAACAGCTGGGGAAGGACTCACGGCTCAGCTGCTTGTGCATTGTCACTTGCTTTTGTTCAGAAATCCTCTACCTGCGCAGCTCTGACAGATAGCATTCTCCTTCCTCAAACACTTGTGTACATACAAAATATATGGAAGTGTAGAGGAAAACTCATGAACTGAAGAACTATTTGGAAATGATAGAAGTGTTTAGTAATAGGTATTTAATTCTGTTTGTTACGTAAACGTGAATCCAAGCCTGGAATTGTACCTATCCGTTTTTGCTTTACTTCTCCAAATCCAATTGCAACCGTAAATATTGGTTAATAAAATGTAATTCTAAAATGTTTTCACTGTATAAAACAGCCAGTTCTTGCTGAATGCACCAAAAAGGACCAGTCCAAATGAAATGTTTGAGAGATGAGTTGACATAGAAGTTTGTACCAGCTCCCACTGAGAAGTTTCTTTACGCAGTATTTTTAAACTGCCAAAAGCTTTTGCATGTACCAAGTGCTTGCCAATTTCCCTTTTTTAACAAAATCAAGGGCAATTTTAAGTTACGTGAGCCTGCAAAAAGAATGTGAATTTGTGGCTAAACATTGCTTTTTGTAAAATGCATTCAAGAGAAAACTGTATTTCTTGGAAATAGTTTCACAAAAGGGTTTTCTCCTTAAGTGAGACCGTGTCTGCAGTGTTTCAGGCAGAACAAGGAGCTGAGTGAGGAGGAACTGCACTAAACTCAGCTTTATTTCCTATCCACGTCCTTTTCTGGCACTCGTTTATGCCTCGCTGTAAGTGTGTATTTGTAGGAAATCAGAAGTTAACCTCTTAGCTTCTGATTTCCTGACCAGTTCTTTTGTATCCAGCTCAAGTCTTGCTTAATAGAAATGAGTCAGGATGTTCCAACTATTTCTACAGTAAAAGGGAATTTTCTGGACTTTCCAAAATGTCCTAATTAAGAAAACCCACAGAATTTCCAAATTAAAATAAAAATGAAAAGACTCTTGGGGCAGAGTCAGCTTGTCAGTGACCAGTTTAGGCTTGATGATAAGGCAACACTTGAAGGTGCAATGGGCTTGTCTTTGCCTGTTGGATGTAGATAGCAAGATGTGGGACTGGTGAGAAACTCAAATGCAGGGATACTGGCTTGCACTCATCCCATGAGGGAAAGTCACTCAGAGAAGATGAAGGAGGAGGAATTACTGTGATTAAACCCTCTGCCTTGCAGAGGCTGGGACCTGGAAGCTTGAAGCAGCTTTTCTGTGTTAAGAATGACATTGTTTTTGTCCTGCTTTTCAGCTCACTAAAAAATCATAAATAGTTTTTTGCCTTTTGGTCTGTCCTTGGATAGCGGAGTTCCCTAGCAGCTTCTTGGGAGGGCTTTAATACCTCATATAACTTACTCCTATTCCAGTAAGTCTGTTTTATCAGAGACAAGTGAGGAGGATCAATGAAGCTAGTCCATGACTACGTGTATAGGCAAAGATTGGACCTGGAGTGGCATGAAAAATAGCTGTGAGGGTATGATGAGATGGAAGCCATAAAACCCAAGAATGGTCAGACACACGTTGTCTGGCCTTGCAGTTACCTTCTCTTACGAGAGAAGCAGGAGTCATCACATGAAACTAACAGGGGGACAAGTTTGGAGGGAAAAAAATTCACAGAATGAATATTGAAACTGTATTTCCTTGCAACAATAGACTGTGCAGGTTTGAAGAAAGACTAAAAAAATTGATGAGAGAAAAGTCTTTGAGAACTAGTAAATAGGCAGATGCCATCTCAGGCTGGGAACCTGCATGAGCGGAATTGGAAGAGTGTTTGGGACAAATACTACTATACTGACTGTTTTCTGTACTTTACCTAAACATTTGTAGATTCTCATGAGTGCAGAAATCCAGATTAAATGAACTTTCATCCTACCCGGTACGACCATGTTTACATACACTGGAACTTAGAGTGGCATCCAGGTGAACTTCAAAGTCATTGTGAGATCCCAACCGTTGCCACTTCAGTGTTTTTCTAGTGGCTTTTACCTTTTATTTTGGTAATACTGGAGGTTTGCACATTTCTTCTAAGTCTTGCTTAGGATTAGCAGCTTTTAATTAAAAACAAAGCCTGGAAAAGTGCAGCAGTTCTCTGCGTGTGCAGAAAGTTGGGCCACAGTGAGAAATACCGTACCAGGAGTTGGCACTACCTGTTACACTATGCTGATATGCTTCTGTGTTCCAAGAGATCAGTAGAAGGGGAATGATAAAAGGATGCAAGTTGTCTTTTTCGCTTTTCCACTCACCAAACTTATCTCATGTAAATCTGACTTGAAGGATTTTGTTATTTCACTCCTTCTTCGCTAAAATTAAGAAAATAATCTTGTGCATCTCCTTTTGAAATTTATGTGCTTTCTCTTTCTTCCAAAACACCATTATTTAGCTTTCAATTGTATGATCCAGATGATGAATTACATGCAGTTGCTTTCTTAATTGCTCAAGATACCCACAGGCACTGGAGCAGAGAATACAGGAATTTGTAACATTGAATGTATGTTAAAAGTGTGTGATGTCAAACACAATAACAGTCATACAATCAGCTTCCAGACAGACAGAGGGGAGTGTATTTTAGTACTTAAAAAAACCAAGATATTTTATACCAAGGGTATTTTATACCAATATTATATCATTGTAGATGTTGATTGTGACCTTGAGTGAGTTGCCTGACCTCCTTTTGCTTCAGTTATTCCAGCTGGAAAGTTGGGTGAAAATGTGGATTCTCTTTATAAGCCAGATGTTGTCTGATCTGAGCTTTTCTCAGTAAAGAAAAATAATTTCTGCAGCATAGCACAGACATGAATAGCAAGTATTAGAATTACAATCACAAAAGCATGCAGCAGAAGGAAAATCACAGCAGCATGGACTTGACTGGAGATAGTAAATTTAGATGATTAAATAATTTAATCGCCTTTTATGGCCCTTCATCACTGTGTTTTGTTATCAAGGGCTGAATCCAGTCCTAGTAGATGAAAACAAAAGGGTAATGTTTGTTTGAAATTTCCCAGTGGATCAAACTAAAGAAGAAATTAAAGTAATTGCATATTTTGCTTTTGTACACATCAGCAGGACAACATTGCTAATGGAAAGTTTATTCTTCCAACCTGATTGCTGATAAAAAGCAGTGTTTTGTTTGCTAAAGGGAGTAAGTACAGCCCTATTTCCATCCGGCCTGTACACAAATACCGGGAACAAAAGGCCAAGGTGGCTGCGCTCAGTTGTGCCACATGTGAGTCTGCAGCTCCGCAGTGTGATAGGACGCTTGCCCTTACAATGAGACTAGCAGGCAGCACCCCCACACCATACCGAACCCCTCTCTTCTGGTAGAAACACTGTGGCAAGGAGAGAGTGGAGAGGAGTGGGGGGGGGGGAGCAATGCCTGGGCTCAGGTGGGGAGAGGGCTGTGCTGGCTCAGGTGAGCCTGCTTCCCAAGTGGGAGAACAGCGAGGCGGTTTTTGGGAGCTGTAGAAGCATCAAAGTTGTAATGAGTGGCTTTTGAGGGTGTGGACGTTATCAGCAACTCTGGCGGGTGCTTGTGGGCCTGTTTTGAGGTGATGAAATCCACGTGCTGTGCATGAGATGGTGCTGCAGGCTGCCAAGCTGCCCTCCCCAGGCCGCTGGCTCCCACCCCTGGGGCCGAGGTTCCGCACTCTGGGAGTGCAGGCTGCACATGTGGCCCGGGCACGGCTCCTGAGGCCACCGGTTTGGCTGGAGGTGTGTGTGGGCCTGCCAGTAAGGCCAAGAAACAGAGCAGTAGGCTGCTCACAACTTTGTTCTGCGTGAACGCACTTGTATCTGGGGCATGAAGCGAAGGTGTCGGCACAGAGGAAGGAGTAGCCTGGATCAGTGTGCCCAGGGAGAAAATAAACGGATAGGTGTAGGTGGAGTTGCTGAAGGTGGGGACCCTTGTCTAGGAAGATCTGTTAGAGCTCTGACAAATAAAGGGGCTTCTTTGCATGGGTATTTATGCAGCAGCATTGTTGCCCTGCCTTGGAGAGCTCACCTGGTGTGCTGATGTTCTTTTTACCGTGATGGATTCCCTGCCCTTTGCCCAGTCAGAGCTAGCTGTATGGATTTGGAGGCAAAACGCAAGCATCAGCTATTCTAATAACTTCATGTGGGGTTTGTATGTGAACACTGATGTTTCAGCTTAAGCTGTTAGACCAAAAGTGGGGTAGTATTTCTTTCTCCAGTAAACTAATTTGCTTCCAGTTGATTCAATACCAGAGCGACAATGCAGAAGGTTGCTTTATATGCAGTTTTTCCTAACTAAATTGTTTTATGTGTTTTAATTGGGTTTATATTTCCATCCTCTTTAAAAAAAACAACAAAACCACAAACATGTTCAAAGTATAGACCAATACTGAACATTTCATTCCAAAAGATGATCTTTTCATGATCGCTGTCCCCTACCAAGTCTTAGATGCAGAAGGGGGGGGGAAGGAGGTAACCAGGGCTTTCTGCATTGTTTGGTGGCTGCTGTTTCTGGTCCTGTGCAGTGATCTGCCATACCTCCCTCCAGCATGAAGCTTTTAGGAAGCAAAGTGACAAACCACTGCAGAACGTGTATAGTTCCTGGAAGATGCAGATAAGACAAATGTGGTCAACTGACACCTCAGTTTTAGTTTCACAGTCCCATCAGTAGGGTTTTTGGCAATCGTATCTGAAAGTGTATGTAGAGTGTGGCCCCTCACTATGACAAATTTTCTAGCAAGCCCTCTGACTGCAGAAAGGGTGACAGATTATAGCTGGGATCGTTTGCTTTGTCCAAATGCATAACTGACTTCTAGCAGCGTTGAGGTGTGACAGAGAGTAATGGTGGGCTTACTGGGGGACAGCAGTTGAGCACCAGGTAAGGAATATTGGAAACGCAGCATCGGAAGGTATTCATACAGCTTGCCTACTGGCACTACCTGCATGTTGTGGATATTAACTGTCTTGTGTTAGACCAGCAAGGTCTCCAAACTTCTACCACTTCTGCATACTGCAGCCACAATATGGGATAAAAAAGGCTGGAAGGCTATGTGGAGTGAGTTTGATTTGTTTGTTGGTTTGGTTTTTTTTTTCCAGCAGTGATAAAATTTAAAAATAATTCTTTTAAAAAGAAGATAGCCCTTTGTCACTCCCTTCAGTGTACTCTATGTTTTTTTTCTCACTGGTACCTGAGCTGATAGCTGCCTGCTGGCCATGGGCTACAGTTATGGTTGCGAAGTGCAGAATTGTTTCTGTTTCTACTCCAAGGGGTGGGTGTTTGGCATGGCTGTCATCCTTTGGTGGTTCTTCAGCAACTTCACTGCTGTGGTTCTCATGCTGGAAATGCCACAAGCCATTTGAGGGAGGTAGGCAGGTAGCTTCTCTGTGCTCTGCTGAGTGGGGAAGCGTTACATTTGTTGGCCAGTTTTGTACTGTACTGGTCTACACTGCAGAGACCGCCTAATGGTAGTGTCGCTGTCATCGTGCTGTCTTAGTTTAGCAACAAAGTAACTCTTGTTACAAGAGGCTTGTCCTTCATTTCAGAATTTCATTTCAGAACAGGTATAACAGGCAGTTAATGCAGGTTGTTCCACCAAAGGGGGTTTTGTTCTTGTTAATTAAACTATCCATCTCGAATCCATTAAACAAAGGCCCTGAGTCACATCAAGTGTGTAATGACTGTGGACGTGCAGTTATTTATGTATACCAGGGCATAAGTCAAGACTGTATTTTTTTCACTTCCTCTCTGTTTGTATGTGTGAATTCTGTCCTGAGCCAAAGGGAAACATTTACTCCCTGAAACTTGCTATGAATTTGATCTGGTTTTGTTTGTTTGTTTGTTTTTCCCCATCTCAAAATTTGGAAAGTTACAAAAAAAAATATGCCAGTGTGGCTAACTGGTGCTTCATTTCTCAATCCGTCCTGGTGGGAGGTGTTAGATTATGTTATTGTAGGAGGACAGTATGATGAATTCACTATTTGTTACAGAGCAAGTCCCATGTTTAGCCTGTTTTGGATTTAGCCTCTTATGCTAGGCAAAGATACACACTTTAGGGACTGAGTGCTTCTATCTTTATGTGGCTGCTGGCAAGGCACTAGTGACATTCATTTTCCAATGATTGCACGACATCCTGTAGCAGTGGATTAGTTTTGTCTAGCAGTACAGTTTTACATACTGCTGTATATCATAGATTCAGGCTGAAGTCAATAAAGCATGACAGTGAGTAGATCTAAGAGGAAAATAAATTGAGTTGGCTCTAGAAGAAATGTAGGAAAGAGAATGAAAAGTTATTAAAGAAATCATGGCCTCTAACAGAGATCTGACAGGTAGCGGCTCTGAAGCAAGGGGAACACATAGCTATTCCTTAACAAGACTTGGTTATGATTTTTCCTACCTGAGTATTAGTAAGTTTTTACAAAATGCTGGGAAGAACTGAAAATGTTCAGCAAAGACAGCAGACCAGGGGGCAACCAAAATTGACTACCTGACATGTTTTATCATTTTTTTTGAAGTGCTTCAGTGTCCTTATTTTAGCTATATGGATCTCATACATCATCATCATACAGCTGTTCACAAACGTAAACTGAGGCTTGTGGATTTCTGTAACCAGACATCTCTTTTCTTGGGGTAACATGAGATATGAATAATACTTCTCACCTTTTGCATATAGTTCTGAATTTAAAAGCAGCATGAGAGCATTATTCATATTAACATAACAAATTTTATGATTGTCTTAAAGTACCTGATGTTTTTAATTGAAGAGATAGAGAAGTCTTCAAAGAAAGATTAGGAAATCTTCTGCAGTCACACTGATGCTAATGAAGTGTGCTTTGTACTTCTGCTACAGGAGAAAGCATTACTAGATGTTTGACTGGTGATGTTACACCCTGTTACAAGCGTAGAGGGATTTGCATTCAAAACAGATCTAAGAAAGTAAACTTCTCATTTGTAGTTGTCTACTATTAGTCTGTTTATGTGTCTGTGTGAATGCTGCAGCTTATTTGTTCCTGCATTCCTTCACCCTTCTGATGCCTTGGTGTTGAGAAAAAGTAACACTCAGTGCCTCTAACAGTGAGTCTGAAAAACTGGCTGTCAGAGATGTAGAAATAAATGAGGTTTAACAATATTAGGAATGAAAATCTTTTGGACAGAAGATACTCAGTGAGGTAAAATGGATAAGGACCAGCTGGAAACTTGAACCTAAGTTCATCTTTTGTATTATTTGGAAGTAACACAAGTTCATCAGAGTTTCAGGAAGCGGTGGTGACCCTCATCTGGGTGGATAGGCTGCCCTGGAAGGCCACCTCCCTGCTCCTGGAGGCAGGAAGCTGGGAGCGAGGAAAGGAAAGATGACGGAGCTCAGCTCATTCTGTGTGGCAGTTAGGGAAGGGAGTCGATAGGCAAAGGAGCCTCTGAGAGGAATTGATACCTGCTGAAAGTTAAGCCAGCAGAGCTGATAGATCCAGCATTACCTTTAACTTCTGGCAAGGATCTCTTGTCTTGGCAGCTGTGTTCACTATGTTATGTGAGAGGCACTTGGGACTCAGTGTAGATAGCGTGGTGATTTGAGAGAAAACAAGAGTGATTCCAACTTGGTTAACGTTGGGAGCTATATTGGTAGCCACTTGAAATGTCTGCATACCTTGGCAAAGGGTTTCTGTTGTCTTCTCTGTTTTACAGTGCCAGACACAGATGCTTTTCACCACTAACTAGGAGCATGGTGAAGTCTGTCTTAAGCAGTCTGACAGCAGGCCAGTAACACTCACTTTACATAAAGGAGGGGATCTTCTCAACGGCAAAGCTGAATTCTGAAGATAAAGATGAGATGTTTTTTAAGTTGTGAAGCTGCACCATGCTTTAACTGTGGAAGATGAAAGTGAACTAATCAGACTGATACATTGTTTTACGGTGCTCAGGTCAGACACACTGGACTCGGTGTAACTGCTCTCCTGGCATGGAAAATCTGTATGAGGAACCATCATGGAAGTTCTGCAGTGGTTGGTGAATTTGGGTTGAATGCTTATAATATTGTAAAGTGTGTGAAAGAGTTCACAGAACGCAGAATTATTTGCTGGAAAGAAAAAGGAAAAGGTGTAAAGTTGCAGGTCTCAGACTGAGTACTTAATGGAAACAAGTTGTGAAGAAGATGCTTATTTGTCCAATTTGCAAAAAATTCAGAATGAAAACACAGAAAAACTTTCGATTTATCTTAGATATGAACACTGGTACTAAGTAAAAATTTTAAAAAAAGAAAAAAGCTAATGCATGCCACAGCTTTGCTGCTGCATCTGGACGGCTTCCCAGCTGGAACAAAGGAGAAGGGTCTGTGGGCACTGAGGGGCTTGGTTTGGCTGTAGATCTTTGTGGCCTGCCAGCCTTCAGACAGCTGAGCACTGGGTGAGGATCCTACCTTGGGTAAGAGCAGTTTGGTTGCCCGTATCACTGCTCCCGTGCCCTGAGTGAGGGGTTCCTAACCTGTTGGGGTGTCTGCGGAACAGGCTCTGCCTAGCAGCCTTACTCTCACCTGAGATGGGAGCAGGGTTGAGGAAAACTGTGATTTTTCTTAGGTGGCAGGTGACAAGCACTTCTAAAACTAGGGTTTTACAAGCCAAAAATGTGTTTTGGGTGTTAGCATATAAATGTCTCTCTTTTCCCCTTTTTATAACTTTCTGCAGATTTAGGAATTTACAGGGTGCTTCCTCTTACTGATATTTCATGCCCCTTTGAAAGGTGAACTGTCACCTTAGTCCAAAAGCAGAGATGATTCCGGGCCCCAACAACATGAACTTGCTGCCGTGTGCTCTGTGATTAAGTCTGCCTCCGAGGGGCTCGGTCAGAGGTGGCTGTTCTGGGAGTGACTTTTTTCAGCTTTCAGGCTTCCATGCACATGAAGTAAGAGTTTTGGCTCTTAAATCAAATCTCAAATCAGGGAGGGCGGCAAGGAGAAAGGATGTTACGGGTTCTGAGACAACGAGATTCAGTTGAAAGCGTGTTGGTTTTTTTTTTTTACAACTTCCTATTTTGATTTGCATTGGAGGCGGGGGCTGTGTGTGGTGGCTTAATGAGACACTCTTGCCTTAATAGCAGAATATTATTCACAGGAAGAAATGAGTTATTGCAGGTTTTCTTCTTCTTTCTGTTCAGTTACTGTGGATACAGCATGTAAGATTTAGACATACTTCCCCCTCGAAGAGGATACGCAGCTTCCAGTTGTTATGCTGAAGCTGCTGAAGGAAAGAGGTTAAAGGAGCACAGTTTTTAGAGAGAGATTTCTTTGCTGCTTGAATTCATACGGATACAATGAGCTTTCGCGGGAGGTTCAGAAGGGAGACCAGTGAACTGCGGAAGAAGAGAAAGACCATGAGGCGAGTGAATCAAGGAGAAATTCACAGATTAAGCTGCGTGAGTATGCGCCCCGTCTTCCATCTCCTCTGAGAGGTTGCTATGAAATTACAGGTCAAACACTCTTCAGCCTATACGTAGGAGAGAGTAGGATTTATTCCTTGGTGTGTCTGTAGGATGGACTGAGCCTTGTCAATCTGTGCGATGAGGTACTGAACATTGGGGAATGGTTATTGAAGTGTGAGACTGAAGTGTGGGGTGTTGAGGAGTTTACAGAACTGAAGTGCATTAGGGAAATGGTTGTATAGCATTGCGTTGTTGATCAGGCACGTACCGATAGCAGCAGAGTGTGAAAGTCTCTCTGATGCCTGGTAACACATGCTTGGTCACTCCATGAAAATCCATAATATTGCTTCTGAAGTAGAAAGTTACACTGGGCTATTTCAGATCTCATGATCTGCTGTGGGTGACTTGTGCCTCTCGAGGTTGGGAGGAGGAGGAGAAAGCCTCTGTCTTCCTGCAATGCAGGGAGAAGATGGAGAAAGCTCCACAGCCCTTGGTGGAAAGCTGGAGTGTGAGGTTCTGCCTCTGAGGTAGACGGCAGCTTTGCCATTGATGGCTTTGGGCTGGGACTGCAACTCCCAAAACTCCACTGTGTGACACCGGGCAGCTCACATTAACTGCGTTGTGCCTAGGTTCCTCACTGAAATTGAAACTCTAAATAATTTTAGATAAAATGCCTTGAGCCTTCAACTGAGAAGCCGTAGGTGAGTGCTGCTTTTCAGTGTATGCTCTTGATGCCAAACATTCAATGGTTTCCCTAAGAATAATTCGGACGCAACAAATCCTTTGTGGCAAGTGGTGTTTGGCTTGCTTCTGTGGCTTTGTATATCCAGTTACAAGCTGTGTTTGTGTATGCATGCTGGAGGCTCTTTCAAGGCTAGGCATGTCCAGTGTAAAAGAATCAGTGATAAGACACTGAAGAAGATTATTGTCATTAACATTTTAAACAGGAAGGAAAATAACTTTGCAGTTGTAACACTTGGTCAAAGATTGATTAAGGTGGTCTGTGGTTCACTAGTAGGAGTGTTCTGGTTTTGCTTGTGACTGGCTGCCATTTTGGATAGGTATTTTATATGGAAACGGACCTTTTTGACAGGGTTCCTTTACAGTAGCTCCTGCTGCCCTGAGCTGTTGGCATACAGTTGAAGATGCCAAATAGTGCCACAAATGAATGCTGGCGATGCTGCTGAAAGCATTTAACCCTCACAGGTCGCAAGACTTTAATAGGAGGTAGGCTGCTTGCCTTATCCTCTTAAATCCTGGTTAGAAGAGGTTGTTGTCATTATTGTATACGCACTGAGTGTTCGTGAATAGTGCTCTCCGGAAGCGGTTGAAGCTGCACAGGAGTGCAGCCCGAATAGTAACACCGAATCAGGAGCCTGCCTGCAGCTAAAGACGACGACCTTTGTTGGGTTTTTGCCCGCATCCTCAGATGGCAGCAGCCGAGAGCCTGTTCAGCTCAGTGGTGCCAAAGCACCTTCAAATTGTTGTGACTTGTAAGAGTTAATAAAGTGTATCAGACTCTGACCTAAAACTTGAAGACAACAGGCACATGGTTTTGAGCGCTCTAATTGGAAATAGGTAACACTCCTTTTCCATCAGAGGCCTGTGGCTCACACTGCGCTTCCCAGGGAGCGCCTGGCTCCTGTAATGGCAGGGACAGAACGCAGGTCTTCAGGGGAATCTCTTTGTTCTGATTTCTGTTCTTCTCAGACGTGAGGCAGACTAAGATGGGGTCACTGTGTCATGTTATTCTGCAAGTGTGTTTCTCGGTCGTTTCTTTAGCCCTTGGGAAACACAGGCACGCTTGTCTTTACTTTTGTGGCATGTGACCTGTGTCTTTCTACCCAATGTTTCATAATTGGAGCATGTTAAATCTTTGGCCTGCAGGCACTTTTTGCAATCAACCAGGAGCCAATCTCTCCTTCATGCATCAGTCCTCTGCACCTCTGATGCCGCAGATTTCAAAGTGGCGTTAGGTCCCAGTGCAGATAGAAAGGCTTCTGTGTATATGGGGACCTTATTCAAAGAGTATGTTTCTTAATACACGACCTTTAGAGCTGCATTTTCTCTAAATGGACTTGTATTATTTTCTGGAAACTCTTTTATTTGGTAAGATTAATTATGATCTGATTAACTTTAATTGATTGTAGGTTGTTGATTGAGCTCAGTGTGGTTGACCAGATTTTGCTCTCATTTACGTTCTGTGTGTGTCACTGACTTGATAGCTAGATAATTGATTGGGGTGGTGGTTGATGTCAAAGAAAAAATTGTAACTTTAATGTCATTGTGAGAGCTGTGTTTGTAATGGTCACGTATAGATGATACTGAAGTTTACAGATAAAGCCTCTGTGGAAATACTTATTTACTTGGATAAGTAGCATGAAAAACATCTATAACTCATGAAGAGATAAGTAACCAGTGCATAGGTAGAAAAACAGAGATATTCACTGAGGAAAATGAAGCAGAACAGCATATACGAGATTTGCCCTACGGGACAGTGATTTATTGCTGAGTGCAATCACTTGACTTCTCTAGAAGTCAAGCAGTATTTTTGAAAAGTTTATTTAAAGCTAATGCAAACATTTTTGCCAGTTGTTTTTGCTTCAGGGGCTTCTGAAGTGGTTGAGCCCCTTTAAAAAAGCTGTTTGCTCAGTCCACAGGTCTAGGACTTCATACTTCTAAATTTTAGTATTTCAGTGAAAATGGACAAGGAAGTTTGCTTATGCACTGTGTTGCAACTTCTTCATCAGGCTTACAATAGTGATCAAAGCCTTTAGCATCAGAGCATAACCTCAAGAACAGACATGAGAGTTTTCCCATTGGTCCTTAAAAAAAAAAAACTCTTATGTACTGTAAAAACAGTATTACTCAAAGGAAATATAAATGTTTTTAAAGACAATTCTGTGCGGTGCACGCTGTTACGTAAAAACCTTTAGTAGCAGGTTTTGTACTGGATGAACCTGGTGGAGAAGTGGGTGAGCCAGACATATCCTCCCTTCCTGTCCTTCCCCAAACCTGTACACCTGTGACTGTGGGTAGATCAGTCCACCTCCCTTACACATCCAGTTGGCACCAGTGGCAGGGACTGGTTTGGTCTGATCTTGTTGCTATACCCAGGTCTCTTCTTGCTGTATAGATGCTCTAGGTGTCAGCTGGGTTTCTGCCTTTGCTGTGAGGGTCATCTGAGTGCCACTTAAGGGCAAAAGGTATCTTTTTGTAGTATGAATTTTCCTTAGAATGCAATGACTCTCTCCCTCTATGTGAAGTATAGATACTTGTGTGTCTGTGGATATGCAGAGTCAGAAGTGCCATGTATGTAAAATTTGCACAGAAAGCTTAAGAGCTTTGGTCAGATCCGCTACACGCAGGTTACAGGATGGTTTTGTTAACGCTCCTGTTCATGACCCCGAATCTGTCTGTCTGAGGCTGTGCCGAAAAAAGCGAACACAAGGCAGAGAACGTTTAGAGAACAGTGGAACTTGAGTCCCTTCAGCATCCTCTTTGTGGTGCTTAGAGCAGGACAGCTCACTTCTCCTTCCCAGAGGTGATGTAATCGCTAATTAGGCAAGTGGCTGGGTGGAGCGCTCCAAGTGTCTGCAGGTCCTCTCTGCTCCAATCCCTTCTTCCCAATCCCTTTCCAGTGCATCCTACCAGTTTGTTCAGATGTCTGAAAGAAGATGAGTAAATTGCATCTTTGGCTTTTTGTTGCTTGCTTTATGAATAGATTCAGCACGTAGCTTTAAAGAACACCTTTCACTGCCAGAACTACACTTTTTTGCCTTTTTTGTCGGGTTTTTTGGGGTTGTGTTTGTTTCTTTTCCCCTCTGTCTAAGGTCAGGTAAGGGGAGTAAAGTGGCTGAGAGCTGCCAGGTTAGAGGTCTGTGTAAATTAAACTTGGAAAAAAAACCCTTATGATACCTAACAAGACTTTCTTGTTTTTCCCCTGAAGTGACCTATGGTCAAATATTTAGTCTATGCTTCAGAAGTACTCACCATTTAAAAGCTGTTATTTTTGACATTTTTAAAAGCCAATACACAAAATTTAATTTTAAACCAACGGTTTCTTTAGAGGTCTTGTCTGTGGTATAATAATGCTGCATTTTGTATTTTCTGGTAAAATGAAACTTGTTTATCCCCTTTCTAAAAAGGGTTTCCATCTACCACATAAACACAGAGGACAAAGAAATTGTTTTCTTGTTACCTTGAATATTTTACAGACTATATTGGTAGCTTTATCTAATGCTCAGAAAGGCAAGTGCTAGCTGTTAAAGATGCACGTGCATGCATGCCCATATACCTTCCAGATAGCACCGCAGTGAGGCTCCGATGCCAGGTTATAATCATGCTTGAGAAACAGAATTCAGGAAACACTTATGACTAAGCTGACCACGAAGCATCCCATCTCTCCCCTCGGCATGGATGCTTTGCTGAAAGTCCTGTGTGGCTTGCACGTTTTAACCATGAGCGAAATGTTTTTCCGAGGCCTAGTGCTTTAAAACTTCATAACGAAAGCAAAGATAAATTTTATCATGAGGAAAAAGGCAATAGAAAGAGGAGGTCAGTCCCTGTTGTCTGAGAACATGTCTCTGGTGTGAGTATTCTTAATCCTAGTTGCTCATCAGTTTGCTGGAGAAGTTATGCATCTGTGCTGCTGAAGTCTCCCATGGCTGCAGCTGGCCCATCAGTTAAAATGAAAATGATCTGAGCTGGCTCATCCAAGTACTACCCCAAATGAGAGGGGTTTCCATTTTTCAAATATGTAACTCACTGAAGGATCTTTCGATACCTTATAGAGCTGGAGAACATGCAAGGTAGACATTGATAGATTTTGATCCACAAAACAATGGCAATTTCCAATGTAAGCAATTAGGATTCATCCTAGCTGTGTTAGTACAGAGTAAGTCCCATTTAGCCGAGCAAATCCTTTATTGGTGTCAATCAGATTTTTCTTTGAATAAAGAGACTTTAAGGAAAGAAAGCGATTTTTCACTTTCTTTGTTCCTAGTAGGATCTGCCACAGGTTTTCCTGCCTTTGTTCTGCTTAAGCTGGTAAATACTACAGCGTTTTGGAAGCTAATTTCTGAATCACTAGGAATTTGGGGATTTGAATCTTTTTGTAATTCTTTGCAATTTTCTCTTGCACCAGAATCTTGTGGGAACTGGCAAGCCCCTTAATGAAATTTATTGGCATGTCGGCTTCACCAGTGAAACTAAAGAGTGTATCAGTGGTGCTTGCAGCCTTGAAAGACTGGCTGGATTATTTCCAAGGGCAATTCTCCAAGGTTTACTGAAAGACATGACAAATTACACATTTTGGACCTGACAAGTAAATGTGTTTTAGGGTGGAAGGGAGGGGGTGTCACAGAAAATTTTCTTTGTGCCACTAATTTTAATAAATTTGTTGACTGTGGATCACATACTGAGCCAAATGTAGCCTTTGTAACGTGGCCAGAGAGTTTGGCTGTAAATAGATGTATACCAGACCAAGCAGTTGTTAAAATGACAAGATCTAAAATATGAGGAGGGCCCATCTGCCGGCTGGTTCTGGCTGTGCTTCCCTGTCCTTTCCCCAAATATCTTTTGCAGACCTTGGTTTCCCCTATGCTTGAAATTAAAACCTGCTTTTCCTTTGAGAAAATCTGTAACACGTTGTGGAGTGTGCTGGGAGGGGAGAGAGGGCAAGCCTGTGGGGTGAGAGCATCTGAGTTGACGAGACCTGTTGCTCCCATCTCAGGTGCTTGCGGGAGTTGGAGCACCATAATCTTTGTGTGGCTGCACTGTCTCTGTGTAGTGACCGGCAGAGAGCAACACGCAATTCAAGATGAATTTTAGGTGAAGCCATTTATTAGGTGAAATCACACAGGTTATATACCTTTATTACTGCAAATGTGGCAAGCTAAAAAACTGCTAATTGTTTACATACACTGTTCACACCATATTGATTGTTTAGTGATTATAACGAGTTCTGATAAACCTATCTTATAGCAAAATATTGTTAGCTTACCTGTGATGCCTAAAAGTATCCGCATACCTGCTGGTTTTGACCATCTTATTATGGTTGGTTCTTAACATGTTCCATTACTCCCAAATACCTTCCCATAACTGCTTCTTGGTTTAGGGCAGCCTGTACCCCTATCAACAAGGCCGCTGTGTTTTGAGAATGTGATTATTAGGATCCTCTCAGCATGAGTAACTTTTCCTGTCTCATGGGAACATGAGGATATTGTCAGGACCTAAATCTTGGGAGAAGAGAACTAGGCTGCCAGCAGGCCTGCTGTCTTTCCCAACATCTCTGCTCACTGGGTGATCTGGTTCTCACCCATGATCTCAGCTGGTGGGGGGATAAAGGTGTGCCCGGTGCAGATACCGTCCCCGTGGAAATCACCCCAGGCATCAAACTGCTGTACTGCTTCATGGTGAAGAGAGACCTGCCTCAGTCCTACAGAAAAGTCAGAGTTCCGCTGACTGTGTACACAGTGAATGGTTTCCTGGCCTCGGCTTCAGCTCCTTGAGTATTGGTGCAGATGTGGGTAGCACGCCTCAGAGCTGCTGCGCCTGCTGCATTGCTAGCACATCTGAAGACAGGGTGAAATTCAGCCTTTATGCTGCTACTCCTCCTCCAAGAGTCATGGAGTCCCGACTGTTCTTCAGCTTCAGTGTGGACAGACTTAGCAAATAAATATTTAACGTAAATTGGCCCACCTTCATGGAATAAAATTAACCACAGATATTAACCATATTTTATGAAAAAATAAGCCTAGAGTAATGTTTATGCCAGAAAGCATATTTAACCAGGAAAAGGGAAGGAAGAACAAGAAGTGTGAGAAGCACTTCATGCTGACATCATCTCAAAGTAATTTAATTTGCTGTTTTAGTAGGATTGGACTTCATTAATAGTGTCATTGAGAAGTCTATAAAAAATTAAGGAAGGTGATGTTATTTCAATAAGTGTCTCTTTCTCTTGTAAGTCTGCCCATTTCAGTATTTCAAATGTATACAGGAATGAATTGTAATTTTAAAGAAGTCATAGCTTGGATGAATTACAAAATCAGAGTCCTACTTGATCTTGACCAATCTGGGCCATCACAATTATTCTGACTTTTTGATGATCATGTAGTGGATCCTACTGTCATAAAGATATTTTACTTCAGGTAACTGAAGTCCATCAGCTTAATTTCTTGCTGTGTACCTGTTTCTCTAATTTTCTTCTTTATGCCATGGAGAGAAGAAATTTGTTTAAACATCTGTATTAAATTCAGTAAGCTCTATGTTCTCAAGATTTGGTGTCTGGGAATAATACATCATTAAAGCATAAGAAAATCATAGCATTTGGTCTAGTTTATTTTTAGAATGGGGAAGTACTTGGGATGACTATCCAGAGAGTACTGGTCTCAGTTACATCATTTCCACCTTTAATGAGTATTCACCAAAATACAGCTTCACGAGGAGGATACGTAAGTCATTTTATCCTGTAATTACAAAGAGAGGATGGGTACTAGCATCAGTGCACAATGTCTGTGCAGCTGGAGGCAAGCCAGGGGCCATATCTGTTTCTGTAAAATCATTTATGTGGGTATTTTTGGCCATTATTACTGGGAGAAATAATGCTTTTGTACCTAGACCAGAGGACGATGGCAATCAAGCCGTACGTCACTGGTGGAATCTGGGCTGTTTCGCCCATGTGAAATCGAGTAGTGATTATCCCTCTGTTGTGTTGGCTCTGGTGCTCATTAAAGGTCTCTTCACTATTTGAAAAGAGTTTGGAGACGTTGGCTCAGCAGCCTACAGAAGCACACTCCACAACACTGTCAGCATGGGGAGTAAACGTACTGCTGTGATTGTTGTAGCAGGTGAGGAGTTGGAGAGTGCCTTTTTACTACATGTATTCACAACCGTTCCAGTACAACTAAATGTAATTCATTACTCACTTGAGATAAAGAATATAAAAAGCATTATACAAATCCAAGCCAGCATAATTCGATCTTGGCACAGATTGCTAGGTTGGTCTGTTTCCAAAAAGAACAGACAAGTTAAATTGAGAAGCAGCACCACTATGGTTATTAAATTAGCTTTAAATCAGCCCTACTCATTTACAAATCTCTGCTAGTGCTTGCAGAGAGAAATTTGCTAATCCCAACATCACTGCTTCTGTCTGCTTGCAATGAGAAAACCAAGCAGTCATTCCACACCTCCTAGAGACAAAGTGCCAGCTAAGGCAGCCGCCACTACCCATCACGAATGCAATGCTAATCCCCAATCCAAAACACTGCTGTACAAACGATGGGTGGATTCAGTGTCCACACTGTGTAGTCTTAAGGTTTGTGAGAACGGAATCCATAGCAGGGCATCATGTTTATTTTCCTGCCATGCTTGATGTTGGCAAGGAGCAGATTAGATTACCTCCCCAGTCAGTGTACTGATGAGGATGGGCTATTACTTGCATCTCTAATTTATGGGAGTTGGCATAATACAGTATTGCATATTATTCAGGATTCTGCTGCAGTGACATAGAAGAAAGTAATTTGTCACTGCAGTATTTATGGTGATGTTTTTCTATTGACGAAGTGCTTCATGGAAGAGTTGTTGCAGTAATTGTGATAATGTCACATCTCGTTCCATTTAGTTACATTCCGGATGTGTGAACTGTATGGTCAGACTTCCCTGCTCACATCTGTTTGAACGTTTCCATCAGGTCACGTGTGCTGCAGCGCTGAGAGCAAGAGTGACGTTCATATGCTCACTCTGTTTCCCTGCTTCAGGGTTTTCTCTAGCTGCGTTCTTGTCTCACATAAATGACCTTGCAGCTGTTAAGAAGTTTTCCCCTGGAGTGCTTCAAAGTGCTACCAGGGGTGGCTTTCCGAGTGCTGCTAGCTGAAGAGGCCAATGTGACAGCTTACCCTGCCTCCACTTGCATCTGAACATCTATGGGACATTAATTTTGAAGGAGATGTAGCTATGCTCACCCCAACCTCACAGGGATTTCCAAGGGGAAGGAATACCTTTGTATTCTGCCAGCCCCAGCAAAAAAGGTGGTTTCCACTGACATAGAGAACCTGCAAATGCCTCGCATTTTTATGGGATTCCCCCATATTTCAAGGGAAGTCCTAATATTTGTGGGATTCCCCTGTTACTTCAAAAGGGAGGTGGCTACTTATGCTGTTGGCTTATTTATGTTTTTAAAGGCGATTCTGAAAGCTAACATTCATGTTGTTTCCAAGGAGCTTCTGACCTAGATTAATGTGTTGGCACATAACCTGTTTTGAAGCATGGACATTTATGGCTTCAGTGGCATGTCTGACTTTCTAGAAGCAGAGATTGTTGCAAAACCATTAGCCCAAGAATATCTGTGCTAGGAAGGGAGGCTTCTCTGTGTTCTCAATGTCATCAACTTTCTGCAAAAAAAATTCCGCGTTTTAGTGAAACAGCTGCACAGGAAAAATGACCTCACGAAGCAATGTCAGGGTACGGATTTTTTTCGCTTTGAATTTTCTTGTAAGTGGCTGCTATAAAGTTTCCTAGTGAAGGCAACAGTTACACTACTACAAGTTTATTGTCTGCTAAACTTGGTCTGTGAGAACTTTGTTCAGACCTGGGCTTGGCCCCCAAAATGAGTGGTAGTGCAGAGATGGTATGCTCAGTGTGCACTGCTCTCTTCATGCTTTAACTCCTTGAAGCTTATGCCTATATAGGACTATTTAATAAATAGATGCAATGGTAGATTAAAAAAGGAGAGTCTAAAACTTGTGTCTAAAGGATACTGTGGTGACTCAACATAAATGAAAGGAAATGAGGGCGAGCTGTGCATGATGAGGTGATTGGATGAGCCCATGATGTTCCTGCGGAGGACTGCTGTCGGTAAATGGCAGATGACACCTCACTAAAGAATGTGGCTGCTCCTCAACCCGAGCCTTTCTTTAGCAGGACTGGATATTAACCTGTCAACTGGTACTAGCCAGGGCCTAGTACTGGTTTGGGCCAGACTAGATAACATGCGTGGATTAGTATGAAGTCTCATGTCTGCTAGTAGGGTGCTTTGTCTTACCTTAAACATCACATGCCGGTACACAGTCCTGTCATAAAATCTAAATTAAACTTAAACTTTAAAGCTGTTTCTTCCTATCTGAGCCTTTTGTGTTTTACAGTGACCTTCCTCTAGATAAGCTGCTTTTTTTTGGTGGGGGGAGTGGGGGTAAGTGGGGTTGGGTTTTGTTGTTGTTATTGTTGTTAAACATTCCCAAGTTTTATTTCCAATTCAATCTCCCTTTTATAACTCTTAAGGCAAGACAGACAACTGTGCTTTTATGCCTCCAGATTCATCTAGGAAAGAATCTGGCGTAGTATCTGTGTGTCAAAATTCCTTTTTATTTTATTTGTACAGACAGATCTTTTAGTGGTTTCCTGGGATCTGGTAAAATGCACCTATTTCGGTAGGTCAAGGGTAGCTTCTCTTTCTTCCCTCTCCCTTGCACTACACAGCAACATTAATGAACCAGTTTCCTTGGGAAAGAGATTTCCAAAAAGTTCTACTTATTATTGTTATGTGTTGATTTTGTCTACCTTTTACAAGTCTTTAATGTCTCAGCATCAGTAGATAGTGCTTTTGGCATGTGAATGCTAAATACTAATGATTTTTAGAAGTTTATTAACTCTTAAGCTGGCAAACGGTACTAAGAGAGTTAATAGACTGAGAAGAGAGTTAATAGACTAAACTATTCAAGGAACAGCTCCAACTTTTTAAATTGCATCTCTATCCTTGGAGGTTTTAAAGATTCCCAAGTCTTTAAAAGTTCCCAAGCTGCCTGATCCAACTTGCCCTGCTTTGGGCAGGAGGTTGGAGTAGATGACCTGCAGAGGTGCCGAGTTATTCTCATGAGCTGTTCAGCAATTGAGTAACTTTCTAGGAACATGTTTTAATCTATGTTGTGTGGCTGTGTTACTGGTACTTAATAAAACTTTTCATGGATGCATTTGATATCAAAGGGACACTTGAAGGGAAAATGTTCACTAGGGCTGGGGAGAAATCTTGAGATGACTGTAATTATTGAAAAAAACCCATGAATTATCCAGAGCAAAGTCAAAAGAGGGAGAGACTTGTATGTATGGACCATTATATGTACAATACCTGATTTTTACACATATATAGATATATAAACATATAATCAAATATGATGGAGAATAATGACATTGTCCATTGGAGCAATTTGTTTTATTGAGATGTAAAAGCTTTCTTTTCCAATACACCACAATTTTGGTTTAAGGAAGAGGGAGGAATGGAAACTTTATATTTTTCTGGATAGCACAGTGCAAGAACAGTGGGTAAAGTACAACTTAAATGTCCAGTGCTGCATCAGACTGAAAAAGCATTCTGCAGAAGTGTTTCTGTATTTTCTTTTCACTAGTGTCCTCCTTCTCTCTCAGCACCTGCTTTTCTATCCCTGCTAGCAGTTCTCTTGCCCTTTCTCATTTCTGATGCTTAAGTCTTTGAGTTAAGCAAATGTTGTCACCCTAGTACATGACTCTTCATTTGTTTAATGTATTCTAATGTTAACATGTTGAATGTTTTCTATTTTTGGGTTGTATTTCGAGCCAATGCAACTTCTCTTTGGCTGTTTACAGGGTGGTTTATTACTTTACTGCTGGACTGGGCAGTAATAGTACTGTGACAATGATACTAATCCTGCTTCTGACAAGAGAAACTACAGGCATAGGTGCCAGATGGTAATAATCCAAGGTTATTTCCCTGGAATAAATTAAGTACAACAATGTGGTGTCATTCACAAGCTACCAAGAGTTCAAGGGGTAGGACTGTGTAAGACAATGAAAAAATTGGGAAGTTACTTATTGCAAAACATATTAGCTCTAAGTCATATCTACATTCAGTTCAAATCATATCCATCAGTCTGTTTGCCTACATGTATTTACGGGGAAGGAGAGAGATTGTTCCTGAGAAGGACAGGTAAGTTAATGTGGTGGGTTTGGTCTCTGTGATGAGCCGACAGGTTGCTCTTGAGTTACCAGATGAAGAGTGACTGTTAAACTGGCCCAACTTCCTGCCTTTGTTGTTCTCGGCTCAGCTGCAAGAAGCTGGGAAGGATGGAGCAGGGGAAAGAAGTCATTCATACTTTGATGTAGAACAGGAAAAGCACATCAGATTTCAGTTTACAAAGGGGGAGAAAGGCAAATTTGAGTGTAGCGGGATGACCTGATCTCTTCTCTTTTTCCACAGCAGGAAAAACCAAAACTCTTGGAGCCTTTGGATTATGAAGCTGTTATCACAGAGATTGAAAAAAATATTGGGGATAACCAGTTTAAGGATCTGATATTTTTCCCCGATGATGACTTTTCAGTAAGTACAAGGCAAATATATGTGATTCTTTTTCTTAGGCTTGTCTGTTGCTTTGTTTATTTTATCTTCGTTGCCAGAGGGAAAGCCAGACGTTGCCCAAGGGCTCTCCAAGATCTTTATTTATGCGTAATGCCTTACTTCCCTCCCACCAAACTCTCACTCTGTTTTTTTTCCCTGACATTTGTATATGAGTGAATTTACTGTTCAGGATTAGATAAAGCTCAAACTCTGGTTGTTCCCAAATATCTTTCAGAAATTTTCAAAACATGTTTTTCCATAACATATACATGTCTGTTAGTTGAGCACCGGTAGTTTGGCCAGTGCTGGAATCTCTCCCTGCTGTTAAAGTCTAATTTAATTATGCCTCAGTAACTTACATCTAGTCTTTCTGATCCTATTCTGTTTAATGTACTTGACCACAAGAATCAGACAGCCCACGGCTCACGGCCTTCTGCTCAGTCACATTTTTTAGACAGTGGCTGTGACAGTTGTGTACTGTTGCTAACATGAGATTGCATGGGAAAGAGAAATCCAAATGGACTTAATTTTTGCTTGGCTTGGGGATTGTCTTAAATTCTTCTCCGGTGGGGTTTGAGATCTGGCATCCTGAGTGACAGAGGGTGCAGAGTCCCCAGCACTGAGACATGCTGCTATGGTGGGATGCTGAAAGGCAGTGGATACCCAAACTTGCAGCCATGGAGCTACTTGACCTGCTCCCAGGTTCCCCAGTCCTTGTCCTGGCAAGCTGCAAGGAACCAGAGAACCTGGCAGCCCAGAGCAGCCCTCACCATGGTGGTATCTCAGGAGGGCAGGGCTGCCTGCTGGGCCAGGCAGCTGTGGAGGCATGCTGCCAGGCAAGTCAGCTGGCAGGTTGCCTGCATCTCACAACAACTTCTTCCAAATCAACTGATCTCTGTGAAAGATTTAGATTTTTATGAATATGCATTCTGTAATGGAAATACATTTCAATTTGTGACCAGTTGTAACTGCTGTGTGAGGGCCCTTCCCATCAGCTCACAGCACTGCTACTGTCCTGTGGGGCCGGCTTAATCTAATCGACAGCTTTGTTTTACTAAATGGCTCTATTTCCTTGGTGGCATTAACTGAGTTAATGTGCTCATGGGATTGAGGGAAACCTAAACAGAGTAGATTTTCTCATCATCATTAATTCCTTTATCCATTTTGCACATTTGCACATTATAAAATTGAAATTTAGCATTATAAAGATGACTAGACATACTGTGTGCTGTCACCAGGCCCTTGAGCCCCTTGATTTAGAGTAACGGAGCTCCAGTCAGTGAGCAAACCCCCTCAGCAAAAGAAGAATCCCATCCTACTGCTCAAGACCCCTGCCTGTCAAACCGTATTTTCATATCCTTATTTTAGTTTCATTTTGTGCACTTGCAGCCTGGCTTTTAGTAGTTAATTCTAGTTTATTTCTTCTGTGCTATGCTTTGCAGCTATTCTGCATAATCCATGTAAATAAATAATTCTCTAAAAAAGGAAGAAAACAAGATTAAGGCAGATGAAAGAGAGGTTATTTGCACAGTAGAGGTGGCCTCACACAAGAGCAGGAGCAGTGGTGGGTCTGTGTCCTGGCAATAAACCTGTCTCTTTTCTTTGTTATCTTCCACTGAAGTGAGCTGCAGTAAGGAGAGGGCTGCCACCGGACAGGACTGCAGAGCTTTCATAGCAGATAGTTTTTTCATTTGCAGTGCCTATTTATAGCCCTGCTGCTCCCTGCTGAAATATCACCTGTACATAGAAGTCTGGGTCAGCCATTTGAGTAGAAAGAGATCCACGTCTGACTAAATTAGGAGGTGCTCAGGCTGGCTCTGAGCGTTATTTAATGGAATAATGCCCCAGGAAATTGTGGATGTTACTGTTTAACTCCTAATGATTACAGCTCATTCAGACTGTGTGGCTCAGCGTTGTTGCAGTGCATTTGGGTCTGTGTGTTTGCACGTCCTATGGGCAGCACTCTTCAGAGTGAAACCCCACTGAAAGAATCGGCTGAGCAGAAGAGAAAATCCTGCTTTCTGTACCTGAAGTACTCGCTGCATGCAGCAGATACGTGTCATTTATCATCAAAGCTACTGTGCTCTCTGGTCTTTTGTTTTGGCTCAGAATTGCTTTCTCTCTTTGAATGCACTTGAAAGAGAACAGAGTTATTCTCACAAGATTTTTTATTGGTCATTTCCAACATCTTACGGGAAGTCTGGGCAACAGCAAGGAATTTTTGGTATCAGTCCAGACCTGATAGACCATATTCCTACATCTCTCTGCATTTCAACAGAACAATAAAAGATGTATACATTACAAAGATGCATTCGCTGGTTTTACTTCAACTGGGGAAAAGATACTTCACGTTTTTGTACCTGTGCTTAGTAATCCTTTTTTAAAAAAATGTAATCATTGTTTCACATAGAATCATAGAATGGTCTGGGTTGGAAGGG
>VZTU01014313.1:0-21132 GCA_013400835.1 Zapornia atra | reverse complement strand
TTGAACCTCATTAGGTTCCCCCGGGCCCATCTTTCCAGCCTGTCAGGATCCCTCTGGATGGCTTCCTTTCCTTCTAGGGTGTCAACCACACCACTCAGCTTGGTGTGACAAGTTCCACATACATCAGTTGCACTTCTTGTTTTCCTAGCAGTGCCTTGCTTGCTGACTCTCCTCCTGCCTGACAAAGTCCAGTTTCCCACTGAGAAAGAGCATATCAGCTCAGCTTCATTTTTCACCTCCCTCTGGATCCTGTGAACAAATTACCCTTCTTTTGCTGTGCTGCCCAGTAACAGCCAGTGGAAATTTCTGCAGCAATAAAGCAACTGTGTGGAGGATGGGGCTGCAGAGCTTCATGGGAGCTCCCTGTCACATGAGTAGGAGCTTGCTCTATACTTCTTGGTGGTAGGAAGTGGGAGATGATGAGCTTTCTGTTGGGCTCATAAAAATGTGTGCTTGGTGGGGATGCTTGTAGGTTTGCATCCTCTCCAGTGGGTACTGTGCTCCATTCGTCTTCTGTTCCCCAGACCTGGCCCCACTCTCCCTTGGCATTCCTATTTCTCACTTCTCTTCTGTGTGTTTACTGGAAAGAAAGGCATGAAAGAGGTGTGACAGCTCCCTTCAGATTGGTCTCCCTATCACATCTTACTTTTCACATCTTAGTCTTGGATGGATTTGTTGTCGCACATTTGTATTTCTGCTCCTATGCCCCTTCGTGTATCTGAGCAAAGTGCTTGCTGTATCCTTTCAGAAGTATTTTTTTAATCTTTTCTTCATGTTACCACTGGTAGGAAATTCAGTGTACTCCCAGCAGTCTCTTTTCAAATCTCTCCAGGCTCTCAAGTCTTGGTGGATCATTGGTGCCCTCCTTTAGTGGCTAGAGGCTCAGCAGAACCTTGCTAATACCTTCACTTGTGTATAGGTTAACAATATGTTGGTAAACATAAGTTAATTGTCATTAAAAGGTAGCTGAAAGTATCTAATAGGAACTTTATTTTGAGATGGTTTAAAAGCATGTTAACCTTTCTGGGTCATGAAGATCTGTTCCTCCTTCTCTCCCCACATAGTATTTTTTTACATCTCTCTTTGAAAAGTAGAACTCAGACTCTTAAACTATAAATGCCTGTAAATATGGCTGAATGTCTGATTTGAACCTGCAATAGAAATAGTAATTTATTGTCTAAATTCAGCCCAGGTGTAAGATGGCAAAGCTTAGCAGTGTAATGCAAAGCCTCATTAAAGGTCAGTCTGAGATGTGCTCTTGGCTCTTCTGGGCTTTTGAAAACCCGCCCAGGTGCCCTCCAAGTATCACAGAGACCTTAGAAGAGGGGCTGGGTGCAGTGCTGATACTCTTCATCACTGCAGGTGGGAAAGGCTGCTGCTTGTAAGCTCTGAGCAAGGAAGAGCCAAAATCTCATTATTTTTTGGACTCTGAAACCTCTGCTCCCTAGTGTTGGGCACAGACAAAAGTTGTTCATTTGGCTACAGAAGTTCACAACAGAGCCAGATGCATCTTTAAGGGGGGAGCGCAAGAGCAGGCAATGACACGGCCTCCTCTCATTGAAGAGAGCACCTATGTCATAGGGGCAGCTCCAAGTGTAGGAATTATAAATGATTCCTCCTTGGAAACAACCCTATGAACCTGACTGTCAGCTCTCTGAAGAGGTAAAGTGATGAGATCCTGGGTTATTTTCAGTAGCGCATGACTGATCTCCCACTTTCTCATGTGATAGGCAGTATCTGCTCTCCTTAGAGGAATGGAAATTGAATGCATTATTCTCATGGCTAATGAGATATGGGTATCCTTGATGTGCAAAAGGTATCTGGATTAGAGGGATGTGCTCCAACAATTTAAATAAAGAGAGCTAATGGAGAGAGCAAACCAAACACTGTGAGCAAAGCATAACCTCTCATGCTAAACATGATTCAGTGAGTGATGAGGTAAAACCTGCCTTTCAAACGCGCTCTGTGCTTGCCCTTCTTTCACCTCACCCTCACACTCGTACCTCCCCCAGGAGGTCTGTGCTGGGACAGGAGCAGTTGGGACCCCCATATAGTGACAGCATTTGCACAGTGCTATTTGGACAGCAAAGCTGCATCTTACCCTGCTTTTAAATTTGATGGAATAACTCATTACGGGCTTTGGTAATTATAAGTAAATCTGTTTACCTGGATGAAAATGGGGCTGAGCAGCTTTTCTTTAGAGATCTGAGTATTTACCATACAGGAACATTTCTGCCTCTGTGTGGTTAGCTCTCTTAGAAGGGCTGCCTTTTCAGGAAGTAAATATAATTTTTGATGCATCTGTCTGAAGTTTTAACCGCTGGTAGCATGCTTTCAGGCTAAAAGCTAGAAGAGATTCAGAGTGAAAATGTTTGAAATGGCTAATTGAGTTTGAACTCCCTTCTTCAAATGCTTAAAATCACCGTTTCAGGGGGAAGTAGGACTATGTCTGAAACATTATTCCTAATCAATTGTTGATAAGGAGCAATTATAACTTGTGGCTTTCACTGTAGAAAGTGAATGTAGCAAGAGAAGGTGCTTAATCCAAATGCACCTTATAACTAATCAAACACCTGGGGACAACAGTTGATGCAAATGAGGCAACCTTGCTAAATGCCAGAAGATATTGTTGAACATAGGATAGGTCTATAAAATAGATCTTAAAAATAATTCAAAATAATTATGGAATGTAATGGTTTAGGCTGATTCCTGCACTATTTGGTTGTCACATTTTGCATGCACAAATGAAAAGATGGTCGGCCTCTGTCTTGAACAGAGACTTGCTATCATTGCCTAAGCATTAGAAAATTAGGCTGCATTTAAAGCACATTTATAAATGAAGATTTCTGTGAATAAAATCCTTTTTTTTTTAATGACCCATTCAGTGGCACTTAGTCTGTTGTTGAAATTTGGTTGTTTTCCTAATTAAAAAGGTTTCAGTGCATACATACTATGCCTGATCAGCTTTTAAGAGCGTTTAAGTTTGGAAGTCGTCAGCTGTGAACAGGAAGTGGGTTTGCAGCTAAGTGGTTGAATGCAACTAATTCTCAGAAGGGAAGTACTTTGTAGTTTTTAAAACAAGTTTAAATATAACAATACACTAGATTTTCCACGTCCTAATTCTATGTAAATAAACCTGTGATATTCTTTGGCATATCTGCAGACACGACAAGCTCAGTGTCACCCCATTTCTCTGTTTTGCACAGCTATGTTTCTTTCAAGTGCAGTCTTGGTGAGAAGGAAAGTGGGGGAGCGTACCACAGGCAAAACAGGGGGCCCAAGTTACGTGTCCTGTTCATCCTCAGCCTTTAAAAGCTGTGTAAGGGAAGTGTAAGTCATGATGAACTCTGTTAAGGCAACTGTTAGCTGTCTTGGTCAGCGTGTTGAGATCAGTTGATAAGAAAACTTGACTTACTATACATCTTAACTAAAAAAAAAAATTATTGGAAACTATCTTCTATGTAATATTTGAGGCAGATAAGTTTTGTTATAGGCAGCAGAAGAGATTGTTGATCTCTCTGCAACTTAGTCACCACCCTGGCAGGGTTGCTATGAGGTATAGAGTGCGTCACACATCTCTTGTGGCCTCCCACTCTGCCTTAGTCTGGAAACAGCAGCTGGTCTTCAGCAGTGGTGATACCACGGAAGGATGGTTTGCATCCTTGGTGTCTGCTGTTGGCATTCAGGCCCCAGCCCTGCATAGCACTCTCTGATGGACCTCAGGGGTATCTGTGGGGTTTCATCTGTGCTCAGAGCTTGCATCTTCTCAGGCATGTTTGAAAATAGGGACTAAAATTGCCCTATATGTGAAGTAAAGTAATAAAGCACACTTCAGGGACTGTAGTGCTGGGAAGTCCCTAAGCAACCAAGGGTTCAGACATCTTCACTATTACTAAATGTGACTTGAAAATTCATACTTCTCCAACTGCTGTCTCTTTGATTTCTAAACTAAGTGATTGTGTAAGTCTTTGGCGCGCACCAGCTTTGGTGATACAGCTGGGTAGAGCCCAGAAACCTGTGTTTAGGAAACTACACTTAGTTTGTCAGAACAGGGGTTTTTTTTTTTTTGCTTTGGGGTGTCTAAGAAGCACCATCATTACTTGTGGGAGCCAAAGTGTTTTAATCACATTGTATCCTGAGCTATCCAGATGAAGCAGGAAAAGGTGGCGGAATCCCATGACGCTCGCATCTACCTGAGTGATACATGCCTTTCTTTCATAATTACTCATGGGGAAAGTGATGGAGGGAGAATTCAGTGTGGTCTGTGTAAGCTGTAAGGAAAAATGCAGTCAGTAATATCCCAGCAATTCTCATGGAGAGTCTTGGGCTTTGATTTGTAGAGACGAAGCATCACTTTTTAGTTTGAGACTGAAAATTGGGAAGAGAGAGTCCAGGCCACGGTAGATACTGCAAGCTGCTTTGTGGTATTAGTACATAGTGGTGCTTCATACTAAACCAGTCATATGTCATAGGCCGCCTTCTGGAAATCTTGTGACTTTCTGGAATGGAAATGAAAATGATCTTGGGAGATCAGGTTCATCTTCTTTCAGTCCTTCCTTGTCTTGAGTTACTCCTTAGTAACCAAGAGCATAATCTGGTCTACTGGGGTTTGGATATGCTTGCTTTCCCCTCTTATGGAAGAGAAAATGAGTCAGATAGACCTGTGGATTAATTTAAAATATCCCAAAGCTTCCTCCCATGTGACTTCTGCAAAATGTCTGCCCTGCCTGACCTCAGGATGGAGGTCCTGGGTCACAGAGGAGCACTGCTGGTGCCCCTGGCCTCTCGTTGGCCTGACGGGAGCTAAGGGAAGCTTGGCTCCTTGCGGAGACCTTCTGAGATCCACTTCTCTGTGTGGTTTCCTGCCATGGGGCCTGACAAGCTGCTCAGTGAGGAGCTGCTTTCAGAAAAATGGCTTGCTTTGTGCAGTGTCTGAGGAGTCTGAAAAGGGGTTGCAGGAAGGATCGGGAATCCCATATCAGTCCTGCTCTGCTGTCCGCACCTGCGGATGGAAATGCCCTGCTGAGAAGCTGTGCTCTTGTTCCACTTGCTTTCTGACCATGGAGGCATTCTGTGGTAGGCCTTCTGCAGCATACTGTAAGGACTCTCTGCTCCTCCCTTCTCCTTCCAAAAGAGCCCAAGCCTTTAGCTCTGTCTTCACATTCCTTGCTGAAAAGACATGAGGGTGCAGAAGGGAAGTGGCGGAAGCAAGTAACACAGTTGGATTTGGCGTATATTTCTGGGAGAGGATGTAAGGAAGACGATGACTTCTTTTATCAGAAACCTCAGAGACTGAAGTAAGTTTTTTTGGAACAACTACTTCCCAGAAACCTATTCAAACACCCTGTCTTGTTTGTAATTCTGCTTTAGCTGATAGTTTTGAATAGCGTGTGTGGGCAGGAGCTAAGCTGTACTTGTTGGTCTGCATGTGCATTGGCGGCATGACAAATTGCAAAAGGCAAGCCACAATAATGAGGTTCTTAACCTCTTCATGAGACAAAACTGCTGTTCTGTCGCTCTGACTAATTTGCTTTTTTGTTTGTTTGTTTATTGTCAGACAGACACAGTTTCACTGGAAATCAGGACGCTGTATCCTTCTGTACCTGAAGATGCAGAACAAAAAGCAGAAAATTTATTTGTTAAAGAGGTAAATACCTAATGTGTGTATCCTTTCATTTTAAATGAAACCAAGGGTTTGGGGGAGGCGTGCTATGATTATAACAAACATCTTTTTTCTTGTAGTATTGTTTAGGTGTTTTGAATCAGGTTTGACTTTCAGAGGCCAGAAGGAGGGGCAGGGGTTAACACCATACTTACAGGGGCCTATTCTGACATGTTTGTATCTAGAAAAATTGCACAGGAACTGAATCAGCCTCTCATTCTACTGTTTTCCAGCCTGTCACTAATTAGTCCACTGATATTGATGTTGGTATTTTTACATGAGGGCTAATCATTGGTGATCTGAATGCACTTTGCACTTTGAAAATATTGATATCTTTTTAAAAATGGTAACTATTTGACACTGGCTTGGGCTGCTAGAATTATTACAAGGTATGTATCTTATTCTCAGGAGTAGTCGCACTGTGAAAAATGTGTAGGGGTTTATATTTATTGTCAGTACTTAGACTCTGCTCTACCTTCAGACTAGAAAGTCGAGCGAACTTCTTCCATGGCAGATAGAGCCTCACCAGGAGTGATTAAGTGCTCTACCTTTAAAAAACCACTATAGTTTTATAGGAGAAGATTGCTCTTCCTGCTACCTCGGGGATATTTCAGGTTGTCGCTGATTTTATCACTTTGAAGGCTATTGGAGGTGCTGGCTGCGGTATTCAGAGGAATTTATTTTAGATGATTCCCTGAACCTTCCCCATCTTTCACTGGAGATGTAAAGTACAGCTTATCATTTGCATTAACAAAACATGTATCAAACCAAATTTTCAGTCAGCTTCTCTAGGAGATTTAATTCCAAGCACTTATAATTAGCCCATAATGTATGTGTCCTCTGCTTTTTTTTCCTCAGATTGGTATTTCTTACACCTGGTATCCTGGCTTGAATGAGTATGGGCTATTTCATGTGCACCACAGCACTGTCATTGAAAGAGAATTTGTGGAAGAAAAGCTAGTTGCAGACAAACACAGCACTTGTTAGAGAAAAATAAAATCCAAGATTAGGCAGAATTGTAGGTGTTGAGTTAGATGCAACATGACATTTTACAGGCTGGCCTTATTTCTCTCCAGCAGGTCTAGATAGAGAAATAACAACTTACTGCCAACTCAAATTGCCTGAACTTTGCCATCATTCTTAATCTGACAGTAGGGTTAAAAGATAACATAGCTTGTAGAATTATCTACCTTCCCAGAAGCCTCATTGCCCTTTCAGCACTTTGGGGTCTGCTTTTTATTTTAAGGTTCCACAAGCTGCAAGGCCAGCAGTGCACTCACGGCTTTACAGAGAAAGTGGTGGGTCTAAAAATGGAACATAGAACACGGTGTCTGGGAATCATTACAGCTGAGTACTCCAAGGGGATAGTAACGACAACCTGGTAGAATATGCACTGTGCACATTAGCTTTCTCTGCAATACTGGTGAGCCAGGGGAGGGGGAGAGAGGAGCAAAGCAGTGGAAAAAAGCGATACTACAGAATTAAGACGGTGCATAGTATAGTAGCAGGATAAGACCTCTTTTAAAGTACTAAAGCGTTCCACCTTGCCACGATGCCAAAAGCTATATATAAAGATAAATAAGCTCCAGGAAGATGAAGGGTTCTAGTCCAGAATGAATTAAAACTGAGTGTGGGGTGCCATGTAGATCTGTGACCATAGTCTACTGCAGCAATAGCAGAAGTCTCCACTGACCCAGCAGCAGTCTGTTGTGTTCCAGGCTGGTGTTCCACACTTCTGCTTAGATGTGCAGGAGTGGAGTTTGTGACCTCCGCTGCTTTTTTGGAGCCAAGAAAAGCTTAGTGAAGGAGTCGTCTTTTCTTCATTACACTGTGATATCATTAACAGTGAAGGCATCCATTTTTGTACATACTCAACTGTCTGTTGGTCAGCTGGACTTGTACAACCCAGAATCAAACGTCTAATTCCTGATTCAATTTCTAATCATCTTGCTGAAGCCATTTTGATGTTCCCCATAAGTGGCAATGGCCCTCTCTGACTGTTTGTGTATATGACACTGTCTCAGTAGTTTAGCAAGTTGTGACCTGAAACCATGGAGTGTCAGCTAACTACAAATGAAGTGTCCAGTGTTGAAGGTGCAACTTTATTTATACGACGTGGTGTGAGGAGATGGTACCAAAACTATTTCAAGAGCTCAGACCTATGATCTCCTGTTTCATCCTTCTGGACATTTAGTGTTGTTCAGACAGTCTTGCCTATAAGGAACTGCTAGGTCATTTAAAAGGGCGGTCAGAAGCATGCAATAATACCTTAAAACTCCGCCTGTCTCTTCCTGGGTGTTTTGTTTTCCTCCTGCTGACAGTAGCGAGGCTTTATTTCCACCTCTACCTCTTTCCCTTCAAGGTTGTTTTTTTCCCCAGCCCTTACCAAAATCCATACACAAGACAGCTTGGGGATTTGGTCAGATCCCCTTTGCTCAATCATAAACAGTACTTAGAGGCATGCCGAGATGACTTGATTGCCTGTGCAATATTGGTTTGTGGATGCAAAAGAGCTGACAAGCCAGATGAAGAAAGATGAGGCTGATGTTGCTGAGGAGAGCTTTCAGTACGGATAGATAGCATTTGATGCTCTCCATGTAAGGTCTGCTCCTCTCATCTAATTTGGTTCTTTTAATACTGCATTTAGATTCCTCAGTAACCAGAGACTTTCACTGGCGGTGATGTTCAGATGTTATGGGAATGGGTGAGGCAGAAGAATTTACTTTAAATACGATGTCTAACCTTCTCCTTTCTGCTGAAACTGTAAAATGGAAATTTAAAAAAAAATTAATGTGACTTGAATAAACAAATAGTTCTCTGATGATTAATATTTTATTAGGATGCAAAGTGAATAAATATTTTACATTATGATTGATTAATATCTGAGTCCCTAAATTAATGTCTAATTATTAAGTATATTCTAAAGGCAATACTTTGTGAATTGATCATTCCTATACCTGTAGTTGCCTCAGGATATTTTCCTTGTGGATTTTTCCACTTCAACTTTTCTGAGGCAGGAGGAGCTTGAGTAACTAAAGTAGGTTCCAAGAACAGAAAAGTTTCCAGAAACTTTTAAAGCCAAAATAAATCTCTGTTTATTTTCTCTAAGTATTCCTGACTTCCTTGAATTCTGTACTGCACCGTGCTGTTTCCTCCCAAATTCTGAATTTTCTCACTCCTCACAGGGTCTGCTGCATGTCTTTATGCCACTCAGCATTGCACTTGTGGTTGATAATTTTGGCAAATAGAAACATTTGCTCTACAATGAAGGGGTTTTTTTTCCTCTTAGACTGTGAAAACATTCCTAATATCACCTTTCCCGACTCTTCCTGAATATGCAGATCAAATGGCAATCCTTGGGATTTTCCCAACACCTCATTCAGAAATGAAGAAGGGGATGGTGCATTTTGCAATTCAAAGTTCTGTTTAGTTTGAGGAACTTAAGCTCTCAATTTGTGACATATGTAATCCCCTATTGGGTTGCATCCAGTCAGTGTTGTCAGAAAGCATGTACACGAATGTACTGTTGGTCTGCGTGTGTCTATGTGAATGGAATTGTAGGTATATATGGGGGAAAAATCCAGAAAGTAAATGTGTTGGCTATCAATGGTCCTTTCCTGAAATAGGTTAATGCAGCTGATCCCTCAAAAATTAAAGATACTGCTTGGATATGTTTTTGGGAATCACGTTTGCATAGGGGCCGGCCCTGTGGATGAGGAAGAGTGTGTGGGAGCAGGGGTGGCAGGAGGACGCAGCTGGCTGCAGAAGCTTCCCCAGGTTATGCAGAGTAATTGTGGAAAATAACCCTGGAGGGGCCTTTGGGAAGTAGTCTCTTCCCTCTCTCCAGGTACAGCAGGTACCTCCTGATTCATCTTGATCCAATTGTGGTGGCCGCTGCAGGAAAGGTTCCTCTGGTGACCTGCTGGGCCTCAGATCAGCTTGCAACTCCCATCAGTGGTGGTCTCATCCATATCCTAGCAAAGATTGTGGAGTTCACGTTGCCTTCTTAAAACCCCGTTGCTATAATAATTCAGCTCTGCACTGATTACTGGTCACCGAGGTAGATTGCCTATGCTGTGCAGATGGACTGACTTGTGGCTTGCTATATTTCCACAGGGCCATAGGTTCAAGTCAGGCCTGTCTTCAGAAGTCTGCTGGCACTCCTGAGCCATGTCTGAGCATGCTTGAGGCTTTAAAAGTCATTGTAGAGCTGATCATTCCTTTCAAGTCATGGATATGAATGATGACAACTTGGCAGTTGTCTTCTTAGCAACCTATTGGAAAAAGCCTGGGAACCAAGGCCAGTTATTAATGATGTGTGTGCCCTGATTGTGCGCACCGAGTGAGGCACTCTGAGGTAGGCTCAGAACAGAGTGTGCTAACAGCACTCTGCACCTGCAGCATCTCTTAAACTTCTCTGGTGACTCTATATTTGATGTCAATTTGTGGTGTTTTGACTTGTGGAAATGGCTCTTAAAAATGAGAACGATGAAGAAGTGAGTTTGCTGGGGAGAGACTAAGCTTTCCTGCACTGGGATGTTGGCTCCTTGGCATTTGTGTGTATGACTGTAGTCTTCATGCTTCATCCTGTGGACGGTGCTGGCTGGAAAGCATTACATCAGAATGAAATAACAGTGTAAGAATATTGACATTTTATTTGACTGATTACATAATTCATTTTGTATGTTACAATACAGTCTTCATGTGGACACCTCTTAACTGTCCTGTGTACATTTTCTCGATACAAAAACTGGAGTTGTAAGTTTTCACCCTCCATTCATCTGGGGGATTATTTTTTTATTTGAGATTTTTGAGGTTGTGTTACAGGATCTGTAAGCAGTTATTAAATGGGAGTTTTAGTAATTATAATTTTAGAAGAGCCACAACCTTTCATATAACTACCAAACCTGGTTGTGTGTTGTTTCTGAGGCGGTTTTCAGGCTACACGGCTGTGCCGCTGGACTTCACTGTATGTGTGAACTGTGTTAATTTGGAAATGCCTTCAAGAGCCCCAAAATGAAGGTCTGTGTTGCTAGCAGCCAGTTGTGACACTGCCATGCTTGTCATGGGCATGAGGGAGCAGGGCTAGGCCTGGAGTGGAGGGGTGAATTTGAAGCCAGGGTGATCACACTATCTTCCCAAATCCCTGTGCACTGCCTTTGGCGAAGCAGTTGGGAAAGGTTTATGAGCTGTGCTCTGCATATCCCCTGTCATGGGGCAGAGCACAAAGTCATCTCTGCAGCTGGCCACATCCAGCACTGGAAGGTCTTTGCTTTCTGTTTTCAACTCCTTGCATGGGCTTGCCCTCCCCTATTTAACATCTCCTGCTTTCCTTAGCTGCCCTTGAAGGGTGAGGTGCTAGGATTGCTTCGTGTGTGCAGGTTCTCTACAAGAAGCCCAGTTGTTCCACAGATTAGTTTTATCATGTGAGCATCTGTATTTCTGAAGACCACATACCTAGAGCTATTTTAGAGAGAGGAAAAGCAGCGGAGTTGCTTTTAGCTGTTTCAAGGTGTTTACTTCACTTGTGTTTCTCTCACTTCCCATTCTCTTCTTTGTTTCTCCAGAAGATTAATTTGCAATGCGTGGTGAATTTTTTACTCTGGTAGCCTGAACCAAAGCTAAGAAGTTACAGGTGGTGGAAAAAGCTTGCAGGATTCTGTGTCTGTCTAAGGAAAAATTAGGGCCAGCTGGGCAACAAGAAAAAAGGGAAAAAAGTGACCTGAATTTGATAGGGCCCTTGGGAATGGGCTGTGCAGGCCTGCCTGGTCAACAGTGCAATAGGAAAGTTCATGCAAATATGTGCCAACCCTCCCATATCCCAAAGTTTCCATTTCTCCGTCTATACTTTTCCTCCCCCACAGCCCACTTGAGCTCAACAGCCTCTGCACTGGTGCCTCTGCTCTTTGCCAGGAACAGGAGGGTCCAGCTCAGGCCTCTTGATGAAATCTCTGCCTCTAGAAAGGGTTTTCTTGCTCCTCAAATCAGACTTGCAGGTATTTTTCCTCAGTTCTAAAATGCAATTTCCAACAATAATTTCCAATTTAAAAAAAAAACCAAAACAAAACATTAAAAGTCACTACAGTTAGCAGAAGTCCTGGATTTTTAGTTGGGATATTCTGAGGAGAAAAGGCTGTAACTGTTTTTATCTCGATCTAGTTTACAGTGGATAGTCACAACAAGCTGGTTCAAGAACAGCATTAGCTGTTGCACTGAGTTGGTTTGCCTTTTGTGAATCTACTGAATGGTACTTGAATGTGCTGCTTGTCCCCTTTGATTTTTATTTTGATTAGCTTTTTCTTGGAGGACCACAATAAACCTTTATAGTCATAAGCTGAAATTCTGTGGCCTGCTCTATATGTTATTCACAACTGTTTTTTGAACACATCAGCCTATAATGTCTGCAATAAAAGCCTGTGTTGAGAATTCTCTGTGGGCTGTAATTGCCTCTGTTAAGTAGAATGCTTAGTAATGAAAGTACCACAGGGAAAAAGTATTCCTTTCTGTAGAAGGTTCAGTTGGTTTACATTTCCCAAGTAGAAAGCAAGTGAAGTGTGAATTGGAGGGTCTGTGCTCATCCCAAAACATTCACTGACTGAGCTTTTCATTGCCTCATGTAACATGCATGCTGCTTTTGTAAGAGAATTCTTATAGCCTGGGTGACCATCAAATAGTTTTAACTAAAGCCTAGAGCACACAAATACCAGAGTGACCAATTTGTTTTCTGAAGATTCACAACAAACCAAAAAAGTTGTTTTGTTTTGGTGGGGAATTTTTTCTCTATTTGGAGACAAAGTGCAAATAAGCTTGGAGTGGTATAGGAATGTGGTAGTTGGGTAGGCTTTGGACCTGAGTGCTGAGTCAGTAGTAATGTATTATGTCCATTCTCAGATAATATGTGATTATTTTATATTGTCTAATGGTCACACTTTATTCTGCACCCTGTAAGATAGTGTGGGGTTATGTTCAGATCCACATGGAGTTGTGCTGAACTGCTCGGTTCAGTGTTGGGGAGAACTGCCTGCAAATGTGCATCTGCTTCCTTGCCGCTTTTTCCATAGTCTAAGACAAATAGAGGCATCGCAGAAGACTCTGACCACACCCAGGATGGCTTCTAAATTCGTTTGTGGTTACACACTCCTCGTGCTTTACACAAGATTTAAAGAGGAGATTTGTTAAGCTAGTGCTGAGTAATTTAGAAAGAAGAGGCTGCTGTTCAAACAATGATTCCCATGGGAACTTCAGAAGAGGCTGGTAGGGAAGCGGGGGAATACTCCTGGTTGGAGGAGTACTAACTTATCCTATCCCCTTGTCACCTTTTCTTCTGCATCCTCTGCATAGTTTTTGGTATTTCAGTATCTTTGATCTGCCCGTTATTCCATTCTCTTTATTTCCCAGAGTCTCGTCCTTCCCCTACCTATATGAGACTGTCTTTCCTGTTCCCACCTCAGATTCCTTTCAGTGCTGCTGGATGCTGTGGCTTGCTTCTCTACTGTAGGTCTCCATCATTTTCCTTTTTGATGTGACTCCTTTTCCCTATGGTCCTGGGCAGTAGCTTCTACTGTTAGCTTTTAGACTTGATCCCTCTCTTTCTTCCCGTCCATCTCACATGGGCTGTTGCTGATGTTCAGTGGAGTGTGGGGAGAAAGTAATACAATACTGGGGTAAATCCTTCAGTGTACAGTACAAGTGTCAGTTTGCATTTTACGTTCTCTGGCAAGAATCCCTGGAAATTCTGACATTGTGTCATTTTTGTTGTTGTAGGTATGTACCTTCGAACTGCACATATTTCATGCACCTTGTCACCTTTAAAAATGTCATGTTGTGTTTAACTGCATTGATAAAAGTTCTGCACCGAGTAAATCACATGGTGATTCTGGTCTATTTGACTACATAGCAGAGCCCTTCAGGATAGTCTTTGTTCAGTACTGGTGCCCTTATTTAAGGGAGAACGAGATGGAATGAACAATTCCAAAAGATGAATGCAAAACCAGCAAGAAGGGGTTTTTTTAGGAAATAAAAACTACAAGGAGAGAATGAGACAACTGAGCAAAGTCAGTGCAGAAAGGAAATGAAACTCTGGTAAGAAACGATAGTCCTGTCCCTGAATGCTGTTAAGAGGTTAAAGATCAATCCTTAAGGACAGAACAAGAAGTAGAGGGCTTGTCCCACAATAACGGGGAATAAAAGGAGTAAGGCAAATGTATTTACAATGGAAGGCTTAGGTAATGAAAAAGGTTGCAAACAAAAAATGTGTAATTAATTTCCATGGAGAAAGCCAGGCCCAAACTAGGTAGTGTCTTTTGAGGCAGTAGCAATACAATTTAATGTTTATTCCTACTGAGTAGATGAGAACCAGTAAAGCATGTAAAATTGTTATCAGCTCTCTTCTATCTTGTATGATTCAGTGCATTTAATTTAAAAGGGAAATTGTGCTTCAAAATATGGAAACATATGACTTTGTCTTTCTTTGAAGAACTGTGCACCCAGCTATAAAAGAGAAGAATATGTTCTCTAGCACAAAGGTCTTCCTCAGACCTTGCACAGTTCTCTAGTCTTCTTGAGTCTGAATAGTTGTAGTAATTCTATTGCTTTTGTTTGTGTCTTTTCTCTTTAGGCTTGTAAATACTACAGTTCCCAGTGGCATGTTGTGAACTACAAATATGAACAGTATTCAGAAGACTTTCGACACTTACCACAGTAAGACCTAGCATAAGTTCCTTTTTTTTCTTTAGTTTTTCCTATTAGGTTGTGTCATTTTGCTGAGCTTTGTCCATATTTACACTTCCCTTTGTCTTGTATGATCTGCTTGTTTTACTGTATTTATAGTGCCTTGAATTTTTAAAAAGGGGAAGAAAAGGTCCTTCAGCAAAAGTTCAAGACTCGGCAGAATTCACTAGTATCAACAAACTCTATTACTGCTGATTCAAATCCTTACAAGCGTATTTGCGTATTCAGAGCACAGTTGATACAGGAAAGCTGTCTTTCTGTTTTCCTTAATAATGCATAAATGTCACTCACCTTTAACTGGGATTAATTTTCCTTTTAGTTACGCCTGTGTAACAGAGGAGTAGGATTTCACTTAGTGCTTTGCAGCAGCAGCGTGCAGAAGAACTGGGTGCAATGTGTACAGCATGCACTGGTGCAGAACTGGTGATACAAGGCTGCACAAGTGTGGGTACACAAGCACCCCCTCTGTGCTTGGAGGAAATGCATTAAAATCAGTATAAATGTGGGAGGAGGAGTAGGAACAAGTTACTTGAGTGGAAAGAGATGAAGAATTTGGTGATCACTTCTTCATGCATGACCCATACTCCTTTTTCTGGCAGGTTTCTATCCTGTGCCCTGAGGACTGTTTTAGGGAATAGTTAATGAATGGTTGGATGCCCAAATGAGCTGTGTTACCACCTCATTTCCTGGAAATCAAGACATTAAAAATCATGATGCTAGATGAAAAAGTTTGTTATGTGCATATAACACAGGAATGGGTGCTCCAGGCTTGGCTTGGATGGAAGCTAGCAGTAACTAAACATATTGTTTCAGGAATCGATAAATGATTCTTATGGTCCCTTCAGATGCTGTGCTCAGAGGGTTCAGCGCGGGAAGCCTTCCCTCAGATCTGCATTCTCTCATACATCGGTATTCTTATGAGCAATGCAGTACAAAAAGCTGTTAAGAGCAGTTTTGCAAAACAGATTATAAACAGACCTTTTCTTAAGTACCTGGAGTACTGCTTGGTTTTGAAAATTAATACGCTCGGTGCTCAAGAAAAATGGTCACAGCACAGCATTTTTCCATTGAACCTTAAGCATCTTCACTCTAATGAAATATGTATTTGACAGACATGGCTGCATCACTCTGCACAAAAGTACATTTTAGCTGATTATATACATCCTCTTCTGTGAAGTTTATTTTAATACTGTGGTTAATATGATTTGCTTTCATGACTTCATGCTCCAGGGATGTTACGGTGTCTCACACCTTACTTTGTTTCCCCCTTGAATAGAGGATTATTATGTTTTCTCTTGTATAAGAACAGAGCATTAAGGAATGGTTTGGATGCAGGACTGGTTGATGTTTCAGAAGCAAAGTCATAGGTGGAGTGTTTGTATTTTGTTTGCTGAAAGCTGCCATGGCTTTTGAGCTTAATGTCATTTAAACAAAGCTGGCTTGGAGTCCAGCTCTTCTTACACCATTTCCAGCCTCGTCAACATCCATGGACTTTCATTTGTGCATGTATGTTACAAAGCTCAGTGTTTCAGACCACATCTCCTCTTGAACAGTAAGGTGGCTTGATACATCCTTGTCGTATTGCATCTCACTGTTGATAGCTTGGATGCCCAGTTTCCACAGCTTGTTTCATTTCTGAAAACTGCTCTCACCATCAGAAATCCGAGCAGGGAACACTGATGTGAGTGTTAAGCATTTAGCTTTGCATCACGAGAAAAGAGCATCATTTAACAACTCCAGATTTAACTGTGGCTGAAGGGCTTCCATTCACTGATGGTGTGCTGAACCTTCCTGGGGGCTTTCCCATTTAGAAACACACAAACTGGGACTCAGCAGCCTTACCAGCACTGAGTGACTTCATACTTGTTTGTATGTGAGGCCACGCTGTGCTGTTTCACTCAGTCATACAACTCGTGAAGTTATGCTTGAATTTTTTATCAGATATGGAAGTTACTCTTTCTAAATACCCTTTGTGATTGGAAAGTAGCTGCAGTGTGATGCCAGCCACCTGGGGCAGGCAGCGAGGACTCAGCATGGTGGTGCGATTCCACTGAGTTAGTGCTGTGGCACCAGGGGAGAGCTCAATGGCTTGTGCACAACATGACCAAATGTTTAGCAATTGCTTTAGTTTTTCTCTGAGTGTGTTCCTCCTTTGAGGTTCATCTCAGGATTTTCTACCCTTTAAATTCCTCTGTGTGAGCTCTCACTACCTCTTTTAACAGCATTGTTTCTGCTTGGTGCTGGTGCGTTCTTGCTGCTTGAGCAAGTGGAAGGAGAACAGAGGTTGCTTAGGGTGTGCTGCAAGAGCAGTGTGTCTGGGAACAGAAATGGTCACTAGCAAAGCTTTTACTGTCATTTATAGAAAACTTGGAGCATTTGGTAGCTATTTGAGCTCTGGTCCCTTGGAATTCTGCATCTTTGTATGGGTCTGAGGAGCCAGTAGGCAGAGAACAGGAGGGTGTACCAGCAGGATCACGTCCTTACCAACTTCGTCTGCCTGCCCTAGAATGATGAGCAGCATGCCCAAAAGTATTCCCATCCAAAAACCCTCTTCTATGGAGAGTGACACAGAGGTCTGGGTGGAGGAGGGCTTCATGTGTGGTCAGTGAGGCACTCCTGAAGCAGTAGTGGTCTATCTCTTTCTGCCTCTTATAGCTGTGCTGAAAGGACAGAAGGATTTCCTTCTTTCTAAGAAACTTGCCAAGTGCCCAGGCTTGTGGAAGGGCTGGGGCTTAACAGAACAGACTCACTCTGACCCTGAACCAGCAGAGTGAGGCAGAGTTGCTGTGTTGTATGGTGAAGGACTGGCTCCTCACTAATCCAACAGATTTTTGATTCCTCCTTCCCCCTCCCAATAGCATCAAGGGTATTAGGGCTGTGGTTTTGTTTTGGGTTTATTCTTTCCAGTACCTGACTAAATTCTCCTTGTACTGGTACAGATCCCCAAGCAGATGTGTGCAGAGGTATTATCTGTCTAGGTGTGGCCAGAGAGCATCAGTCAGCCTGCCTACACATCACTCCAAGAGCACTGCACTGCACTTTTAGCTCTGAATAAAGAATAAAGCAGTAGGGCGTTTGTCTAAAAATGTGAAGGCTCCAATGGTGTTTTTTGTAAAAGGTGGGATTTGGCTTGAGATTTTTGGTTTGGTTCTTTTGGCGTGGGAGAGGGGAGGAGTGTTTGTGTACAGAATTTTTAACAGCTGCTGTTGGTTGCATTGGAAAACCTGCAGTGGATTTCCATCACAAACATTCCGAACATTAATGCTTTTACAGATGTCAAAAATGTCAATAGATTGCAAATGTTCCTTTAATTCAAAATATTGATCAGTTGTTTACATTAAATAAACGCCAAAACCAGAACAAACTAAACCAGAGTTGTGTTCTGTGTGCACTTGGTTCTCCTGGCTTTGCTGAAATGCTGACTTCAGTTGTGGTGGGGTAGCCACAGTCACATCATGGGAACACTGACTTTGAAAAGGGGACTAAGTGCAGAGGAGAATAGGTATTGCTTGTTACTCTCATCTGAAACGTGTGTCTGAATGAACAGAAAATTAAAAAGGTCAAAGTTAGTACCTTAAAAAAAAAAAAGTGATGTTTAACATTATGGGCTGCTAGTGTGGGCTAAAGTTTGCCAAGTTGAGAGAGGAGACTGGAAACTAGCTTAGGAGTGTGTGGTTTCTTAACTTCTGTTCGAATTTGCTTCCTTGCATGATAAGGAGTAGTGTTCCTCTGTTCCTTTCTCAGCCTGGGTATGAAAATGAGTTCTGGAAAAGCCAGGCTTACTGATAAATGCTGGCTTTTGGGGTGACAACTTTTGTAGGCTTTCATATGATAACTGAAATTTCCAAGATGAGATTTAATCTTCAGGAACTTGAAAAAAATGTTGGTATTTCTCAGACCAAAGGGGAAAGTTGAAAAATACCTTCGAATTTTTGTCATGTGTTTGGCTTAAGCTTAAGGCTTAATTTTGCAACAGGCAAAGTACTCTGGGCCTAAGTACAATTATTTCTGTATTTATAATTAAGCAAGTGCTTAAGAGCTTTGCTTATTTGTGTGCAGTTTTGGTTTAAATTTCACAATATGAAGATCTTAAAATAATAAAAATATCTTAAAATATTGAAGAAATGGAAAAGCTTTATGCTGAATATTCTAATGTTGTTCTCGGTTAGAAAAAGCTATTAAAGAGTTCATTCTCATTCATTTGACAGCCATAATTGGGGTATCTCTTTGGAAACTGGGGTTTACTGCCTGTTACGTGGTGCAAGAGCAGTGAAGAAAACAAAAAGTGGTATTTCATCATTTGTATAGAACTATTGCAACTTCATATGTTGAGGGGGGAAAAAATGTGAGACTTAAGAAAAAAGCTGTATCTTGAAACTAGTGATTTTTAAAGGAGGTAATAGGATCAAAGTAATAGGTTTACTGAAGGTGCCGTGTTGGCTCCCTGAAATAACAGGTACATGATAATTTTTTTAAAATAAATAAATACTTTTTTCATCTCCTCCCAGAAATGAATGTAGACCAGAGAAACTGCCATCACATTCCTTCGAAATCGATCATGAAGATGTGGATAAGGATGAAGTATGTATTCTGGTTTTTGATGGTTAAGAAAGAATTATTTATTGCTTGAATATCACATGAAGAATGATAATGGAGGCTCGTTATCTCCTATAAAATATTTCATATTTTAAATACCTCTGAAGTTAGTAGAAAAGCTTTGTCTTGTGTCATCATGTGCACAGCAGGCATATTAATAACGTCTTATTTTAAAGGAATGAAAGGATGATTATTTGCTGTCATGCAGATAGTCACACATTACAGTTTTCTTTCCTCTTAGAATTCAAAAAACAAGTCCATGCAATATTAATCATGTCTTTCATATAGGATACAACATCCCACTCGTCTTCAAAAGGTGGTGGTGGTGGAGGAGGAGGATTAGCAGCAGGAGTTTACAAGTCTGGATGGCTTTATAAAGGGAATTTCAACAGCACTGTAAACAACAGCATTACTGTTCGGGTAAGGGGACGGCATTATTCGTTCTTTATTCCAGTTGGATTTATCTCCCCCACAGAGGCAGAATTGTTTGCAGTTGTCATTTAGCTGCTTATATCTCAGGTTTGATTATGTTGCTTTAAACGAGAGATTAGTAATATTACAGTTGTCTGCAAAATAGTGCGATTGAAGTGAGTTGCCTATTATTTGAACCCTGTGAATAAAGTATCAGTGAAAATAATTTGCTGTGCAGTAATTGTTGTTTTTCTTTTTTTCCCTCCACTTCAGTCATTCAAAAAGCGCTACTTCCAGCTAACACAGTTGTCAGATAACTCATATATTATGAATTTTTATAAAGATGAAAAAATATCAAAGGAGCCAAAGGGATGTATTTTCTTGGATTCTTGTACAGGAGTTGTACAGGTAAGTTTCAATTTATTTCATTGTATTCTTTGGGTATCAGGTGCATTTAAAAGAGCAAGTAGAAGAATGCATGCATTAATGGAATAGTGGTGTCATGAGCAGTTTTATGAAATGAAAATGCCATTAGTTTTGGTCTTTAAATTGGTGCAAACGCTTAGACTGACAGGTTACAAAAATCACAGGTGAGCTGTGGTAGCAGGTCGTGCCTGTACTCTGCACATGGCTCACATGAGAGAAAAGATCCTAACACCTTTTGTTCACAGAAATTATTTGCTTATCTGCCAGGCTTGTCCTCATGCTTACTAAGAGCATGCTTGCTTGTTATGGGTTAAAGAGACTCAGGTTACAAAGCATTGGCTCTTGGGGAAGCGGTAAATTAATCCTGAATGCTGAGCCTCCTTGAAGATCATCACTTTTGGAGGTGATAGATGGTCTTAAAGGCAGCAGGTAGGACAGAGCCTTATTGTTTATTGTGGCTTGGAAATATAAATAGCCAGAATTGTCTGACACTACTTTTTTTCTCCCCCTAAGATTGAGTTTGTAGCATTTTTCCCCTCTTGCTCTGCCTTTCCTTCTAATTCTAGTCATGGATATCTCTTTTTTCTTTTATTTTTTCCATTCCAAAGATGATCTTATCTTGAATAAGTGTATTATTGTGGTTGCTTTAGCCCCACCAAATAAGGAGATACTTTTTTTTTTTTCTTAGATGTACTTTATTATTTACTGCTTAACCAGTAAAGATTAGTTAATTGTGTTAATGCAGGCTGATTTGAGGGTTAGTTTGAAAGAAACCTTCCAGGTAATGTCGAGGAAGACCCCTGATAAACCCAAGCTTTTGTTCATTGGGAAGCCTGTCCTTCACCCCTAAACAGGCCTTTAGGAGCAAGAAAAATCATCAGTAATTCACTCTGAGAACAAGTATTTGCTGACAGCAGAACCTCATTCCTGCACCCAAGAAAGTACCCAGCTCTGTAGGGAATGGCTGTTGTGGTTCAAAAGGGTGTTTCTTTTTTCAAACATGTGTAGGACAGGTCATAGGTCAGTATTTAGAACACAATAATGTTTGTCTGTGTCAGTCTGTTGGCTTGAAAGACCCTAACAGGTAGCTTGTAGGAGTAGCAGAAGACATAGAGGAGATTTTTATATAGTAATCCTGTTTAGAAATTCATGCTTGCTCCTGCTTGCTGTCAGTGTCTGATTTTTTTTAAGATGGGTCTCAGCCAGAGCTCTAGCTAAGCCCAGAGCCTCCTGGTAGTGTGGTTTTAGGTAAAGATTTCATTCTATCCCAAAGGGTGCCTCTTCTGCTATTCTGATGATACGGCATG
>VZTU01014306.1:296-12681 GCA_013400835.1 Zapornia atra | reverse complement strand
AATGTTAATAGGGTATGCTGATCTGATGTAATTATGTATGTAATTTTTGATTGCTACAGTGCAAGTATTTGCAGTTAAGCTATATATACTGACATTGGTTAGTGTATCTTTGTATTGTAACCTAATGTGCTATAATTTCCTTAAAATCACAGGAAGAGTCGGGCTTTGCTGTTTTAAATTGTCTTTTAAAGATACAACCTTAAGCAGTCCTTTAGTTCAAAGATGCATTATTAGTATGGATAATGTAATTGAATTTAATCTGAAATGTGGGTTCAGAAATATCTCTTTTCATAAGATATCAGCGTTACTTATTAGCTCTTCTGCAGGAGCTAACTCTGTGATAATAGCAGATATTGTGCAGGTGAGGGAGTTTCATTGCTTAGTTCTGTGCCATCCAGATGGTACAAACTTCTAAAATGAATTGAAAAATTCATCTTTTACTTGTACTCAAGGACTGAGGCACAAAATGCTAATGTAAGGGCTCAGAGGGGAAATACAGTTCTCCTGCATATTTGAGAAAATGTGAAGCCCTTTCAAGAAAATCTAATAAACATAATAATCACAGGCTGCTGACACTAAGGAAAAAGCACCTCATTCGCTCTTTCTTTTATGCAGCGATTTACTGGTCCCTACTGATTTTCAAATTGGATCACTGCAGTAAATTATCCATGCCAGTACCTGTGAAAGAAAGCACTGGGATCCATATTTGTTTAGTGCTGTGCTTAAATCAGCAGGAATGATAAATTTGATGGTATGAAATTGGAAGTATCAAGGGCTTTTCTCAGTGAATGAGCAAGTATCTCCACTTGTAATTTATTGCGACCCTTTTTCACTGTATGTGCTTTGTATGTCAAATATGTATTTTGAAACAAATTAAATTGTTTTCTGTATTGATACAGCTATGGTTTTGTTGATGTTCCTGAAATCAAATTGTATAGGTTTTTTTGGTCTGGATTTAAAATATTACCAATGTTGTCTTGCAAAACAGCACTTTCAGTTTACATTCAAATCTCAGGATTTGAATTACTGACCAACAGCTTCTCGTGTTAAATGTTCTAGCTGCATGTTGGGTGTTGTGGGCTTTTTTTGGGAATTTTTTGGTGTGTTTAGTGCAGGGTGTGGCAAGCTACTGTACCTCTTCCCCCCGCCCCAGAGAAAAAGGAAGGTTGTGCTGTATATCAAAACAAAAAGCTGATGTCTGTCACTGGAGCTGTTCTGCTTTACATGTGGCATAGGTAACACCAAGTTATGTGAAAAATAATTTACCTATGTGCTTAGTTCAATGCTGTATTTTCAGTGCAGGTATCAATAGAGGTGACTGTACAGCTGTGTTTTGGCAGGAGTCCTGTCCTTTCCATCTTAGAATAGGTTACTTTGTGACTATGATTATATCTCACTCCATAAATAAGTACTGCTGCTGAACTGAAAATTATTTGTAGCTAAAGCTTGATTACTTGGAATTTATAGCAGTCTCATAATTTGTTTTGCAACTAGAAAGCAAAATGGTAAACCAGTATTATTAATAATGTTACCCTCCTCTTCTGGACTAGGCTTTGCTCATTTGTGATGGCATGTTAAATAGCTGACTTCTGTTCATCTCCAGTGCTGACTAGATGGGCTTCATTCTACCACAGTAGGTTGCCACCGTTCAGCTGTGTTTTTTGTAGCAGCAGTAGCATGGATTGATTTATAAAAGACTTGGTTATTAAAAGAAGTGGCTATTAAAAGAAGGCAATGGTTAATGTGAGTTCATCTCCCTTTATCCACATTTCCATGTGCTTGACCATGATACCTTGCTTTGTGAGGCGAATGCCCCATCCCTGGAAGTGTTCAAGGCCAGGTTGGATGGGGCCCTGGGCAACCTTGTGTAGATCCAGGCTTGAGGTTGGTGGCCCTGCCTGTGGCAGGGGGGTTGGAGCTCTATGATACTTGGGGTCCCTTCCAACCCATGCCATTCTATGATTCTATGAATGGAGTGTTGCAGTGACCCAGAGTCCTGCCTGGAGTGAGGAACCTGGCTTCCCTGAGAACAAGTGCAGATCACAGTGGGTTTGTTCGCTGCGTGTGTTCCTATAGATGTTCTTGTGCACCTTGGCCAATGTGGAGAGTAAGGATATGTTGGATGAAGGTGGTGAATCAGCTGGTTGAGAGACTTCACAAGAAAACTAAGCTGAAAATCAGAAATCATAAAGGCGCAGGACTAGATTATCTGCAAGGGTTAAAGTAATGTGAACTATAGTTTTCAAAAAGGTAGAAATTAATGGAAGAATGGGGAGAAAAATAACGAGAATTCAGAAGAGTTCAGCTCTGTGATTCAAAGAGGTTTGGGAATCCTACTGGGTGCTCTGTTGCTTCTATAAGCCCTGATTCACCATTCATGGTTTTACAACATCAGTATCCTTTGGGTAGTACTTAAGCTTTCTAGCTGTAAATTACTTCTAATTTAGTCTCTGCTAAAATACTATTGGAATAGCACATTCAGAGGCTGACATGTTGTAAGAGAGCTGACAGGCTGTTCTTGGTTTACTCGAAATGGAAAACAGCTGCAGTGGCAACTATGTGTTCTTGTCTATTTAATGTTTGAAGCTCCTGTAGTGGAAAATTAGAGAAATAAACACACAGTATAGTCTGGGCTTCCTGGCTTTTTTTTTTTTAAAAAAAAAAGCCGTTCTCTTTCCATATTGCTTTGCTACATTTTCATATTGGCAGTCTAGGGGAAAGTGTATGTGCAACTGCATGGGGTTTTGTCCTGATGTATGTTTGCTTCTGTGTGCAAAGACACACAGAGAATATGACATGTGTAACTTAAAATTCTTTTACTTACAAGGTAATATGCTTTATACAACAAGGCTCTAGAGTTTTTGCAAAAGGTTGCCTGAAGAAATGACCCTGATGGTGTAGTCGGCCTCCCTCTTCTTATGAGAAATGATATATCAAGATCTTCATGCAATAGATGTATGAGCATCCTCTGTCCCGTAGCCAGAGGGTTCAGATGGCACAGAAACCCCCATACAAGCATAGCATATATATATGGTTCTTTAATCAGGTCAGAGTTTGGCAGCTTGAATGTGAATGAGGCTTTTTTTTCTGTCTTTATTTCAAGAAATGTGAGCTTAAAATAGTTATTGAAGAACCATTATTTACAAATAAAACTTAGGATGCAATTCCAACTATACTGAATTAAAATGTTGCCACTTAATGAGAAACAAGATCTTCTCTATTCTCTATGATTCTCTATAGTATTCTTTGCCATAGACAAAAAGTTGCTTAACATAGTTTGGATGTGCTGAAATACATAAATAGTTCCCTATCATTTAGGGGGTTTCTCCTTTCATTGCTAGTGAGTGATAACTAATGGTTGTGATGTTCATAAATAAGGGTTTAAGGTTTTTGTCTTTAGGATGCTGCAGCTACACACCAAGAGGCAGAGCCATTCACCATCAATTGCTGCATGTACTTAGCTGCTGTCCCATGCTGAACAAGCTTTACTTGATGTCCTTTTGCTTGTTCTTTGTGTCCTTCCTCAGGTTTCAGTGTTTAGCAATAGAAAGGTTCAGGCTGACCCATTGATCGTCTAAATCCTGGTTGACCATGATGCTGGTGGTATCTGTTAACTTGACAGTACTATTCCAGTTTTATTATTTTCCTTCCTGTTTCATATTTGCAACAACAAAACCAGGCAAGGCAAATTCAGTTGCTCAGCTGGACAAAAGAACATGAAATAATTTAGTAATTACCTTTAGGTTTGGATAGGAAATGATAAACCTGAAGAAAAATATTTTTACAAGTAATGCAAGAGTTACCATCTCTTCTAGAGTATAGTAGATACTCTTCAGGAATTATGAATGTTTCCAGAATTTATATTCTTTCAAATATCTTTTTGCAGGAAAAAGAAAGTAAACTGTTAACCTTACCTTTCCTCTATTTTTATTGTTAGGCACTTGCCAAAATTAGAAGCAGCCAGCAAACCCTACATCAGCTGCGTGTTAGACCCCAACTAACATTGTTGAATTGACTCCACCTTTGCTACTTTACAACTTGCAGCGAATTTAGTCCTTAACTCAATTGCTATACATCTGTTGCTTAATGATACAGCATCTGTTTTGACAGACTCCTGATTGACTGGGTAGAGCTGTGATTGGACTATTAAGAAGATGGGTGTTAATTATTTTATGCAAGTATTCCACTTCAGTCTGTCTCCATCGGGCTTCTATGAAAACTTGTATTGGCAATGCTAATGATTAGCTGGCTGGTAAAGAAGTTAGGTGCCAGCAGACCTTGTTCAAAATCTAATTGGGTATGTTAAAGACAGGCACTGTAATAATTCTGCTCAGCGATCACATGCTTTGTGGATTATCAGTTACATTAATTATCCCAAGTCCCTGCCAAGCTAACTTCTGGTGAGCTCCCATATTCCTCACAGCATGCAAACGAAGGCAAGGAATCCAGTGGCAGTTTGTCAGTCGTGGAAGCTACTACCAAAAATATTCTAGAAAAAATTAAAATAGCCAAAAAGCCGTATTTTTACAAGGGAGAGTGTAAACTGCTGCCAGTGGGACTGATTTTGTGCATGGCCGTGAGCCGACCTGTAGGTGAGAGAAGCGGGAGGTGCCAGAGCAGAGCTGAGATGGGGACGAGACACCCCCACCTCCGCAGCAGGCTGCTCCCCGGGCACCCCAGCACCGGAGACAAACGGGCTTTTTGCTGGTTTTTGGTTTTTCAGCACTGGGTCGGGAAGCTTCTAGGGGAGACCTAAGGGTAGGGAAGAGTATTCCCCCATACAAATATCGCAGAGAGCTTCAGCACGCCTGTTTTAATACCATCTTTTACCGTGGCTTTACCGGTGCTAGGGCACCTGGCGCACGTAACCTGCGCTCTCTGCTGCGAGGAGCAGCTGAGCACGTCCTGAGCGGGAGGCGCTCCCGCCGCGTACTGCGGGCGAGCCCCTTTCAAGCACTGGACCGGCACGGGGCCGTTCCGTCCCTCCTGGGGCCTGACGCGGCTTCCTACCAACAGCGCCTGGACCGACGGGGGCGCGGAACTGAGGCGTGCTCGGGTGAGGCGAGGAGACGCCGCGACACTCGCCAGCAGCCGCTCTGCGCAGGCGCAGCGGGAGGGGCGGGTGAGTCAGCGGCGGCCCCGAGGTCCCCTCGCACATCCGGGTGCCGCGGCACCGCCCACCAGCGGCCTCCAGGTTACGGCCGCCGCCCGGGGCCAGCGGGGGCCGCGCCGGGCGTCTCCGATGCGTATCGCCGCCCGCTCTCCGGCCGCTGGCGTGCGGTGGGGAGCTGCCGGGCTCCGCGTGCGGTCGCCGCCATGATGCCGGCGCTGGCCGCTCAGCGGCGGGGCTGCCGCGGCCTCTACCGGCTATACCTGCGGTGCCGGGCGGCGCCGCTCCCCCGCGCCTGCCATGGTGAGTCCCTTAGGGCCCGGCCCGCTGCGCCGGCAGGCAGCCGGGGACCTCTTGGGGCGGGCAGGGCAGGGCTGGGCCAGGTCAGGTCAAGTGAGGTCGGCGGACCCTTGCCTGCCCCGGCCAAGGCTCGTAGACAGCTGTAACGGCGTGGGGAAAAGCGGGTGCCGGCGCCCGCAGGCGGCTGGTGCCAGGCGGCCGCGGGCCCCGGCAGGGGCAGGAAGGGGTTCCTCTTGCGGCAGTAACACTGCCCCGGCTGCGGGGCACCTCCGGGCTGGGAGCCGCCCGAGCGCGCATGGCGCCAGCCGAGTGCCTACTTTCCGGAGAGGGAAGCGTTCGGGTCGTAGCTGCCTGGGGAGGCGAGGCGTATGCCGACGACCGCAGCGCTTCATCGCGGGTATTTTCACACGCTCCTTGTAGGCCTGCTGCCCTCTCAGCCCCAGTCTTACGTAAAGCTGATACGTCACGCCCGCGTTGGGGTTGAAGTTTGCGCTAATTGTATAAAACGTAATGCGGTCTTAGAGGAGTTGTGTTGGCCTGAGAAGCGAGCGCCGGCTTGTCCTTCAGGCACCCGGCCCCGTGAGGTTTAGATGCTGACCTGCGTTGTCCCTCTTCACGTAGTCACTTATGGTTGAGGCAGCAGATGCCCTTTTTCTTAAGAGATTTCTTGTCTTTTTACGAATTAGTAGGAAAAACCCATCCTCTAAACACACTGCTTAAGTTCCTGTTCAATTGCTCTGGTATCACTGAAGTTTAGGAAAGAATGCTGCATGTGTTGTGTCATATATTTGTAGTCTTTTATGAGTTGTAATCAGTAAGTTCACCGAGCTGTGCTGATTTTCCTGGGCTTTGCCACACCAGCAATAATTAACGGTCAGTAAGAGCTTATCTGACCTGTTTTGGTGAAGTAATTCTCTAGGGTTTGGCTTGGTGCATGGATGCATGCAGGTGCTTCTGCAGTGTATGGGACTGAAAGGAAAGCCAAGAGACTTTTATGCAATAAGCAGTTTTATAAAATAACATGGCTTTGTTGATAGGTACATTATTTGTGTGTGATTAGTCATACTTTGAATGATTTGATTTACAAGCACTGTTTGAATTTTTTTGTTGTTTTTAAATGTTTTTATTCTTCTAAAGAGTGCTTTCTAAAGCAGCCGGTTTACGGGTTGTGTTTTTGGTTGGAGGAGTTATGTACCCTCTGTACACAAGTGTTTGTGCTGCCTGAAAGAAACCTGTTTCCTAATACAGGTTGTCTTGTACCTGCATAGAACTCTTAATTTCACCTAGTGTTTTGAAATCGAAGATTGCATCCCCAGGGTCATTTCTCAGTAGGCTTTTTAACGTGTTTATCTTTTAATTTGTCTGTTGTAAATGGTGCATATTTTAAGGTTCTTCTGTATAAAATGTTTTATGCAATGTTGTGTGCTTTTCAACATAATTCCTATAGCAAATTGGTCCTAATGTGTAATGCGTGTAGGTCAGTTTTTAACTGGTAAGCTGTGGTTTGTACAGAGCATACATGGAGTGAAATGAAACTGCACCGCTGGCTAATAGTTTTGTCGTGGTCCTGTTTGGTCTTTCATTGGTACTCCTTTTTTAAAGGTTTTGAGGCAGTATGCCCAGAATGGGGCTTAATGTATCTGTAAGCCAATCTTATCAAGATCATCTAGAGATCTTTAGAAAAACAACAAACCAGAGTGTATGGGGAAAAAAACGCTAACATTTGAATGAAGTTTAAAAGAGGATCTTTGAGGGAAGGCAGTGAAAGCATGCCGTGTACTCCCATTTTATAATTCCTAAATATGAGTAAAATAAGCACAGATCAGTACTTAAAAACTAACTTTCCATAACTTATGCCAATACATAGCTGGACCTTTTTTTCTTTCCAAAATGGTTGTCTGTAACATCTTTTTCCTCTTCCTGTTAGGATGGCAGGCTTCAATGAAAGCTGGGAGTCTGTCATACATTATATCATGCAATCGTCTGCCTGTGCAGTTGATGAGCCAAGTGAGAGTTTATACCTCCAATGGTCAGAAAAAAGATCTTGGATCAGAAGGCAGAAGTGGGTCAACCCCTGAAGAAGCCCTGCATAAAGTTGGAACAGGTAGTACTGAGTTAAAATAAAAAGCATTTATGTATGTGTAAAAACTTTCTGTATTTAACAATTGATAACCTTTGTGATATTATGGTGGTATTATAACTGTGTGATATTATGGTTGGAGTATTCTTAGTATTTGTTGCTTATGGGCACCTATATATGAATTTCAAATACATAAGCAGAGAGGAATACTGAAACTTATTTGTCATTCCAGTATTTAAAGGATTTAAGTTCAGAGTAATCAGATTTAAGATGATGGTGATAAAATGTGGATATCAGAAGGGATTAGTTAACTTAAGGGAGAAGAAATGGAATGCATTACTTGTCTTTTACCACTTTGCTTGCTTACTTGAATTATTTTTGTAGCATTTAACACTTGTGTGAAATGAATTAGTGATAAAAATTGAATGAATGTGAATACTGAGCATTGTGTGACTTCTCTAGGTTAGGCTACAGATGACTGGTAAAGAAGGCTGAGCTGTTGTTTGCTAGAGCTTTCTAATCTGACTTTGTCAGAACTGCAGCATCCACATTAAATTCTTGACAGTGGATAACGTGATCCTCCTTGCTCTTCAGTTTGATTGTCAATCTTGTGCTAGTTAGGTGTGTGTTGGTGAGAGTCAGAACTGTTCTTGCACAATTGTAGCATCCCTTATTTTTCCTACTTATTAAGTGCAGGACTACACAGATACATGTTCGGAAGACTATTGTGCTTAAGGGATAACAAATGCTTTTTAAAATTAAAGTTCCCTTTCTGTGTGCTTTTGTCTAAAACTAGGTGTTATATTAAAGAAAAAATTCATCTCTTCGTTGTCAGGCTAGCAGGTTTTCATTCTTTCTTTAGTACTAACTTGTAAGTTCTTGAGGCTTGCAACAGTCTTCAAAAGCTACTAACTATAGGCAGCTACGAGTATTGCATTTCTGATGTTTGGAAGTACAAAAGTGATCTTAAATGTTGTTTAGAGTGTAACTATTAGATAACGTTCCTTAAGTCTGTGATTTGATTTTAGAAGAGCATAATCCTTAAAACTGGTTATGTTTCTTGGAAAGTCTTGAGCTGAAGATGTTTTGTGGGGAGTGAGATTCTTGCAGAAGAATGTCTGCCTGAATACAAAGACTGTAGAGCCATTTGTAGTTGTTGATATTTTCTGGGTTCTTAATGCGCAGTTAAAGATGGGACAAGTGAAGATAGGATAGCGGTATTGCCTTCAAGACTGCCTGAAATTTGTAGAATTGATAATTGTCATCAAAAGGGGTGTTCCCATCTTCCCTCAGGGGTATCTAATTACTCCTTCTTTTGTACTGGCATTAATGATCTTCAGGCATGCCTTCTAACAAAAAATCGTCACTGTCTTGTTTTGCAGAGCTAGGGTTCAGATGGATGAGCAAGCCAATCCTGCTCACTGCCTCTGAAAAGGCTGGGGAGCCTCCAGAGAGGCTGCCAGCCTTGAATCCTAGTAAGTCTTGAGTGGAGCTGCACCTCATGGGCACCCTGAGACTTACCTTTTCTTTTGGTGGAGATAGGGGAAAGTGGGGACTGATACATGCAGTGTATATGAAATTGCAGCTTAGAGATTCTGTGTGTAGATGAAGAAACACTTTGAAATTTGTTTTTGAATGCGTGTGGTTATATGCTCGCTTCACATAGGGGTGTTTTTGGGGTCTAATGGATACAGTGTTCTTACGCATTAGGGACATATATTTAAGGAAGTGTGTGTTGTTAGCATTCTGAAAAAGTAATAAACTGCTTTTAATGATTCCCATACATTTCCGGTAATTTAAATATTTAGCAAATAATGGATCTCTTTTGGGTCTCCATTTCTTTATCAGGAAACTTGGGAGATGCTTTTCTTGACTTTGTGATACTGAAAATATTAATGTGTTAATCTTGAAAGTTCCATCGTATCAACCTCGACTGGTCTGAGAAACAGTAGTCGTGAATTGAAGCATTTCCTACTGATGAGTAGGATTTTGTTCAGTGCCTAGGCTGAGGTAGTGAACTTCAAAAGGGTACCTGATGTGATCTCTGTGCATAGATACAAATATCGGTATTTTTATGCCTTTTTCCCCCTCTGAAATCTTATTTTGTTAAATAATTTTGGTGATATTTCTTTAAATGGCATAAATTGTTGCATGCAGACTTTCTGAAAAGAATCTGCTACAAAATTTTGGCTGAGCAATCTTAATCAGCTGCCTGGTGTGTTAAACCAGGTAAGAAAAGAAAGGAACAGCAAAATGTTTTTTCCTTTCTTTTCAAGTCATACAGTAACTGATAGGGGTGACTAGTTCAGGAATGCCAGTTTATTTTCTGGAGTAGCCTTATTTGTTGTGTAATAAGATCACTTTCATTAATTTGTAAGTGTTATTGTTCCAAGAAAGTATACTTGGATTTTTATTAGCCTTAGTCCTCAGCTGCTGTTAGGGCAGTAACTAATTGCCTGATGAAAAGATAGTTACGCAGTCTGAGCTTCAAGAATATCTGACCTTTGACTAATTGGAGTAGTGTGTTAAGCTAGGAGTGTCTTATTAATTATCACAAATGTGCTAGAAAAAGTATTTTTTAATATATATTCCAGTAAGATCAGTTTTAATGTTTAATGACTGTGGATGTGTGGCAAACCTCCAGTGTTAGAGAGTAGTATTGGATATGTTGTTTTGATGTCTTAGAATAATTTTTTTTTAAATTACTGGATATTATTATTTTCCAAATGATGAGTTTCACAAAATATTTTATGTATTTATAAAAATATATTTTAATGGGTTTTTTAAAAGTCATATCCTCAGATTTCAGAAACAGCCAAAGTGCTTGGGTTTCATTCTAGCTCCATCTTGTGACACAAGCATTCTGGATTTTAATTTGAATATTCTATATTTTAATGAGGTGACTTTTCATAAGTGAAAAAGTTTCAGTTCCTTAAAATTGAATTGCAATTTACAAGCTCTGTGAGACTCAGGTGATCAGCAGCCATAAACTTTACAGAACACATTATACCTACTTACATAAAATTTTGCATAAAACTTTCTCCAAACTAAGTACACTTTCTGAAGTATGTTACAATTTGGTGGTCTTCTGCAAGCTGCTATGAGTCTATTGATCAATGCTATATTAAATATCTTACTTTATTTTTTTACTGTTTCTGTCTTTGATTTTGAGAGATTTAAATATTGGAAATCTAGCAAAAATATTTTTTAATTGTAAGGATGGAAAGCAGTATTAGGATACATTCTTATTTTGCTATGTCAACTACCAAACTCTTTACTAAAAAGAAAAAACTATGCTTTCATATTTCCACTGACATTTATTTTTATTTTACAGGACAAGATACAAGCAGTGCAGGTCAAAAACCGTCCTTCCTTAAAGATCCAATCCAAGTAAAAGGTAAAGAAATGCTTCCTGTATTGTGACTTCACTTCTGTCTGCTAGTAGTCAAAAAAGATATGTGTAAGGAAACTGTGGGTCCTCTTCAACTGTTTAACAAGCTACGTGAATAACTTGTTAAACCACAATTATATATCAGCTTTTTTTGATACCTAGTAGTTTGAAAATTACTCCTAAAAAAGCAAATATATCAGTATTCCTTCTAAACACTTGCTCTTCTGTGTCTGTTCTTAATTGTTTCACTTAAGCTAATGAGTTTGTCAGGAAAAGACTGTTTTTTTAATGTGGTATCACAGTTTGTCCTCCTTGCATGTTTTTAGGCATTGTCATTCACCATCTCAGACTTAATATGGCTAAGCTGAATACTTGATCTTCTCCTGTTCCTTGTACTAAGGCTTCCTCTGTTCCTTCTTATTGCTCAGTTAATCTAATCAGTATTGCTTCTAAATATATTTTGACCACATGAACTGCCTAATCTGAGTCCTGTAATGTTCCCATTTCTGCTAGTAATAAATATGTGCTTTGGTCTTTAGCCACATTATTTAAAAGCATAAGTGGATAAAATATGAGCATAACGTTTTCATGTTTTTAATGTATCATGACTTAATTTCACTCCATCTTCACTGCAGTAGTTTCTATTATGTTATTGTGAGAATTACGCTTTTAAAAATCTCTAGTGTTGTTGATCACTCAGCTTTCTATGTATGGGATAAACTTTTATCAAAATAGATACTGCTGTCTGTCTTTAAACTCTGTCAGAAAAAGTATCTTAAGTGAAAGTGACTCAGCAGGCTATAAACTGTATCAAAATTACTTCCTGTCTTTCCCTACATGTAAAGAAACATCAAATCATAATGCTTGTCAGTAACAAGATGAGATTGGTGTCTCTCAGTGTATATTTTTCATAGCATTTCATCTACGTCCTTTATATCAGTTTCTTTGTGTCTGTTGTCACTTACATTGCTTTCAGGGGGAGTATACAAGGTAGATAAATTAGATGGATTGTGAAATAGTTGTAAAAATAGATATATCTTTCAGTGAGTAGGGAATTTTGCCTCTCTAGGTTACAGACATGCAAGCAAAAACGATTGTTAAAGATTTTGGTAGTGCCTTGAAGGTAGAGTTCTAGTCTTTAGATGCTGCAGTAACTTAGTAGTACTTGGATCAATAAGTTACTAAGACAGTGACATTTTTAAAAGATCACTAATTTAAAAAATTGTGCTTTTTAAAGTGTTTATTTACATCATCTTTTATTTGGCTTCATCCTTCTCTTGGAAATACCAAATTGATTTTTTTTTTTCCTTTACATGTATTGCTGGTTTTATATAGTTGTTTGAACTAGGGGTCGGGTTGTTCAGATATGCTGCAATGTACAATTGGTTATAGTATTCTCTTTTAGTGAAATTTACCTGTGTTTCTGAAAGGTGGATTAATGTTTGATAAATCCTCAAGTTATTTTTTTTTACTAAGGTTAGTACACTTTGGACATATGTTTGTT